>MU226848.1:7701557-7768740 GCA_018584345.1 Thuja plicata
GGAGCATTTGTTGTTTTCTAACACATCTTGGAGCATTTTGAGCATTTTAAGCTAGATTTGAGCATTGTTTATCATTTATTTCTCATTCTAGGATTGTCCTTGGGAGAGATTAAGACTGAGAGCTCTCAAAAAATCTTAGATAGAGAACCATGAGATGATATGGATTTTTAGCTTCAATTCTTAGATTAAATCATATTTTCTTTCCATAGAGTTGTTATTAGTCCTAATTTCATGAAGGTGTTAATCTTACACATATAGTAACACTTGAGAACATTAATTTCTTGGGTGGTTGTCAGGTGTAACAAGCATTATCATGTTGACTTAGGTACCCACCGATCCCAAAACCCTTTTCTATCAACACGAGAGAGTAAAAAAAAGAGAGGAAAGAGAAGTGAGAGGGTAAAAGATAGAGAAGCTGATGAATCATTCAAGTGATGGTATCACAAATGGAAATCATGATTTTGAACCTAATTATCACAATCTAAGAACTTCTAGGTTTCTCAAAGGAATATAAAATATATTTGAAGGACAACCTACTCAAAGTCATGACTGGCCCAGGCTGGGCACCAATCAAAACAGAAGAATAGTTTCCAAACAAAATTCCTCCATGTACCTCAAAATCTGAATACCGATGCAAGACAAAGAAGGGTGATTCTATAAACCTCTACCGAGGCTATGTACACCTCTCTACTAGTAGAGAAAGTTTATATTGGGATTCATGGAAAAAATTTGTCGGTGCTATGGATGCCTGACTGGCAGCAAAGCTCTTTCTAGGAAGCCCTTGTTAACATCAAAAACATTGGGGCTAGCTGAAAATTATCTGAGTCATCTCTTTCAAAGTTCAAGAAATGAATGCACAATGTACACACATTGGAAGATGCAGATAAAGACTTCAATCTTGGGAGCCAGTGAAAGAATGTTTCCGTAGATGGCTCTCTGTGTTCGACTTGTTGCAAATTTAATTTCCAAAAGGTTTTTTCTGATAAAGAAATGCCTTGGTCATTCCTCCCTTTTTTTCAAGGATATTTTTTTATGGCTCCACAACACACACCCCATTTAGTTTTTCTCTATTTGGCCATGGGAAACCCCCCGCTTCTCCTTTTGTTTTGACCCACTTTCCTTTAGGATGTTTTCTGGGGGTCCTTTTGAAGAAAGCTAAGTCCTTTCGCCATTTTGCACTTTCAAACCTTCAAAATTTTGGGCTCTTGTGACCTACAAAAGTATGAAGGCCCTAAAGTACAAAAGGCCAAGCCCATAGAAATATTTTAGTGTTTCGACCGTTAAAACACCAAAATATATGAGGGTCATTAATTTGGCATTTTGGCCTCCAAAAAACCAAAGTATGCATGATATCACCTCATTAAGTGTGTGGCTATATAAAGCAATGCTTCACATTTGTTTCTCCCTCTTCAAGCTCCTACAATCTTGTCTTCATTTTGTGATTATTTTTCATTGTGCTCCTCTCCTTGGAATATTTTGCAACTTCCCATGATGTGTTTGGTCTTCCACCTCCTTTCCCTCCTAGCAGGTTGGTCTCTTGGGATCACTGTTAGGTTTAGGGTTTTTTCTTCATTATTTCATTCTTTTTCTTGTTTTCTTTCCTTCCTTCCTTATTTTCAAGTCTTCTTTCATGTTAGATCACTTAGGTATTTAGCCCTAGGTTGTCGAGTCAGTCCTCATCATGTCTTTTGTGTTTTTTATTTTTGGTGTCATGTCAGTCACGGGAGTTTCAGCCTTTGAATACCAAAAGTTGTCTCACAGAACCAGATCAGAAGAAGAGAGAATCAGCTATGTCTAGAATGACTGTCGGTGCTTTGGAGTTTAAAATTTTTTTCATGTCACAGACTATCCCATCATTGAAGGCCAAAATACCGAAGGCAAGATTAACCTTCACACTTTTAGAGTTTCACATCTTCACACTCTGAAATATCCTACACCTTCACAAGTCTAAACCTCCACCTTTTTCAACTCCTCCATTTTTCATCCTTTCACACTTTTGCACTCCAAAAATATTTTTCACCTTCGTTGTCTCAAGTATCAAAAAACATCACCCAAACTTCAATTAAGCCTCCATTTCACGGTTTTATCCTTTCACAATCTGATCATGTCTTTGGTATTCACACGTTTGAGTGGCCAAAAATGTCATAAACATGATTCTAGATAATACTGAGCCACTACTACTAATATTTAAGGTTTTAGTTTATGTTGTGGGCTTACCTTTAATAGATGTTTTTCAATAAAATATTGATGTTTGCATGTTTTCTTGTAGGAATACCATAAAGGATCGATGGATCTCCAATGAAGTACCTATTCAAAGGGTACCACACACCTTCAATAGTTAGAAACAAACATAGGGACGTTACCAACACTGACATCATAAAATTCAATTGGAATGAGTTCCTAGTCAAATTTGGCA
This sequence comes from Thuja plicata, assembly GCA_018584345.1. NCBI lineage: Eukaryota > Viridiplantae > Streptophyta > Pinopsida > Cupressales > Cupressaceae > Thuja > Thuja plicata. The sequence goes on from MU226848.1 coordinate 7,703,974, forward strand.
AACCCAATGTGAGGTCATCTGACTGCATTGCCCTAATACTATCAATCCTGGTGAAATCGGCCACACACCTAATTTAATTTTTATCCTTAGACATGATCATGACGCTATCATACCACTACATACCAGATGAGAGGGTAATGAAAAATAGATCCAAATATATTGTCTTAGAACTCTAGCCAGATAACATCAAGGATGTCTTCCATCTTCCTAAGGGCATAGACAAATATCATGACTTCTCAATCAAAAAAGGCTTGGATTGGTACAAGAACAACACACCCTAGAAGAATATGACACAGTGAACCAAGAGTACCTAATGCAATCCATCCCAAAGAGTTAGCTTGAGAAGATAGACATGAGAGGATACTTGAAGGATGGTATCTAGGCAGCTATCACCATGCTTAGTAGATTGTGCGGGTTGTCCCAGTCCATCCAAATTGAAAATTGGATGATCCTACTAATTGAGAAGATCAAGCGGAAAGGGATAGGTTTGATTGGGCCACCATCCTGAGTGATAACCTAGAAGGGAAATTAATTTGAGTTAAGGAGAATCCCAAATTATATATGACATCATACATAGTGTATTTGTTAGCATCTAGGACCACAAGCTATTCCAGGATCCCCCAGTGCCCAAATACCACAAACAGCCTAGGAAGAGTCTCTTAAGGATACACAAGGAGATAAGGATGTAGAAAAAGGCTTAGATTCAACTCATACTCATGCTCCCACTCCTCCACCTTTGTTTCCAACTTAGGCTCCCATTCCTCCTCCTTCATTTCCTACTCCCACTCCTATACCTTTATTTTCAACTCAGGCTCCCACTCCTTTGCCTTCATTTCTAACTTAGGCTCCCACTCCCTTCCCTTCATTTCCTTCTTCTACTCCTCTTCCTTCATTTCCTACTTTGACTCCTTTTCCTTTTGTTCCCATATCCTCTTCAGGCCCAACTTCCCAAATACCTTTATTCATAGGGACAAAACCATATTTCTAGACAAAGAAAAAGCCAGTAAAAATTCTTTAGGATGAAATGATAACAAGTCTTTCAAAAGATGTGGAGAACCCCCAAGATGAAATAGGACCCAAAAGGGGAGAGAGTAGTCCTCCACCAGAACAAACAAAAGAGTAGGTACAAGATGTCACTTTGAGAGAGAAGGATGAAATAAAAAAAGAAGAGGTACGAGATGAAGAGAACTCATAAATTTGAGAGATATTAGAAAATAAAAGGAATCCAAAGAGGAGATGGAAGTCCAAAGTACATAAGGAACAACCTCAATATTTCACATTTCTCCTTACGAGCCCATTACTGCCTTTACTAAACCAACATATTTTACTAAAGAGATACAACCTAGGAAGAGGGTTTATAAAGAGTAATCCAACATGTCCTTCCTAGATCAATCCTTCCACCAAGAAAATTCTAGCGTTCCCAAAAGGATAATGCCCTATGTCGCTCAAGATAACAAGGGCCATTAGAAAGAACAAGTGGTAGCCCCTACAACCAGTTCCAGCCAGACAGAAATAACCCCAGAAGATTCCACTTTTGATGAGGTTAATTTAGGAGAGCTTACAAGAGAAGGTAAAAAATATTGGAATCTCTAGGCCTAAAGCATGCTCTAGGCTTTATGGACAAGGATGAGGAAAAGATAAAATCATTGGCTGAGCAGAATGAGGCATTAAAGAAATTAATTTTTTAAAGTGGTGGGTCCCATTGACCCAAGTTGTCTAGAAGCCTCATTGCAGGCTATCTTGGAGAAGAAGGCTCCCCCAGAATTTCTAGAATGGATAACACATTATTTTGTACAAGCATGTACAGATTGGAAGGTAGATTTTGAGTAGTTGGGAGAAAGAATCATCATAGCTATTTTTAGGCTTTTCAAGACCATTCTCAAGGAGGCTACCAAGTTAGTGAATATGATGGAAGATGAAAAAGGATTGGATTTTTGATTGAGTAGATGGATGAAAGTGTTCAAGGCCGTGAAGTTAATAAGGAAGTTGTGCCTCCAAATTCTGGTAAAATTATATGAGGGGAAAAAATTGGACAATTTTGGGACATGGACTAAGAGCATAACAAAAATAATATAGGTTTATGGAAAGAATGAACAAAATATGTCAAAGACATAAAGGTTTAGGTACTTGATCAAAAATAGCCTTGGCCAATATACCCAATTGATCAATAGTATTATCTTGTTTGTCATATACCACATTTGGTACTAAATTCCTAATAATGGTTATGGATCCTTTTAGTATTCTGACCTTCTTTTTCTTTCCCTTCACTCTATCTCTCTCTACTTTCTCCTTGAGTTTATCAAACATTTTCAATAGCTCTTTAGAGCTCATTTGTGTAATTTCAATATTTTTTTGCATTTCTTCATCTTTTGATTCTTCTTCATCTTCAAAAATAATTGGAATCTTTGGTTTTCTCTTCTTCACTATGCTACCTTCACTGGTTATATTTATTTTCTTCTTCATTAAAAGTATATCATCATCATCCTTATGTTCTGCCACTTCCTCAACAATTTCTACTTTTGGTGCTTCAACATTAGTTTGAGTTTCAATGTTCTGTGTTTTCTTTGGGATATTAGAGATAACATTATCTATGACATCATTAACCTCTTCATTTTTTATCTCTTCTTCTTTTCTATCTTCTTCAACCAATTTTCTATAGTAGTAGTCTGAGACTTTAAAAAGTTTTTTAGTAAATCCACAGTCTCATCTCTTACCGATTGTGTCTCTCCAATGAGAATTCTTGTAACTCTATTATTTGTCATAAATTCTTCTCTCAATTCTTCAACTATCAAGTATATCTATTTGATAAACAATTTAGTTTGTAAAATTGCAAGTTCTTGTTCCATCATTACTCTATCAATCTTGAAATCTCCTCTCCATCTTTTTTAATTACATTAAACCATTCCTTAGGTATTTTCTTGTATAGTTTACTAGGTTCTTTGCAAAAATTATGTAGACTTTCTACAACTACTTCTTCTATCTTTCTTTTCTCTTCACTATCAAATATGTCAAACTGAGTCCACACATTTTTCATTCTTCCATGTTCCTTAATGTCTTTAACAATGCTCTCAAGAATAATAGTATTGTTAATTTTATCATTTTCCACAAAAGTAGACTTCTTCTCACTAGATCTAAATTCCTTTTGATCCTTCTCAGATTCGGTTTCAACCTTTTCTTCTTTATCCTTTTCTTTACCTCCTTTCTTACTCTTTGACTCTTTATAGCCTGATGTCAATGCTTTCTTTCTTCTATATGTTCTTTGAATAGTTTCAGGTGTCCTCATTTTCTAACTTAGTCTCAATAGGAGTAGTAGAATTAGATGTTGTATGTTTCAATACTGAACTCATTTTAACTCTTTGGGGTGTAACCTCTTCAACTTCAACTTTAGTATTCTTGACTCTTGCAGTAGATGTGTTTTCTTCACTCTCCATTTTCTTTCTAATTTTTATCATCATTTCAGGTTTTATGTCACTCATTTTGGATAGATTTTCAACTTGTTTCCTGATCTTTCTTTGGATTATCAGTTCTCTCAATTAACTATGAATTTTCAATTATGACTCTTCATAAGTTCCAAACCTAGGTGTTGAGGCATCAAATGGTTTTGACAATAAAACACCAGTGTGAATAGTGACTAGATCACCATCAACTTCATAACCCATGGTAGGTATCCAACATGTTCTAGGTTTCACTTCTTGCAACATACATGTATATGTATCTACTACAAAAAATATGTCATCTTTTTACTTCTCAACAATACTGGTTGGGATTATTTCTCTTAAGTACATTTTTTATTTAAAATCTTGAAAGTAACCGCATATAACTGAATTAAAGTCATTTCCTAAAGTCATTATGTATTTCTTAATCTACATTACTATCGGTCTATCCCTTGACCATGTAATAGAACCTATTCCTTGAAAATGATTCTGCAGATAAAATAACATACATACCAGAGGTGATCCATATTTGAATTATTGCTTCTTATCTTTCTTGATCTTCTCCATGTTCACAAAGAATTGAGTCCACAAAATCTCACAAGATCATATTTAAATCTTCCTTCACTATTTTGTATGCAGCATGAATAGCTATACCATGTACACCATTCATCTGAATAGACTGGTATACTATGTATGCTATCACCATTGAAGTGGATTCCGCTTCCTTGTCATTTACATCCTTGATAGTCATGGCTCAGTGATCCTATTTGGATTTGATTAAGAGAGTAACCAAATTTACAACAATAGTTTGTAGAGTAGGTGCTTTATCGGTCACACAAAATCTAGTAACTCTATTGATTAACTCCTTTTTAATCTTGTGTGGCTTGTCTAGTAAATTAATTAATCATGTACTCTACTCAAAACATATCTTATCCATTTTGGATAAAACTCATTAGGTACCTTAGCCGCATAATTGAAACCTTTTTGAGCCAAATGCATATGCTCATCCTTCAACTTCACATCATCTCTCAATTTAATAAATTCATTATAGATGTCATCAGATCCAAGTTCTACCAATTTGCAGTATATGAACAAACAAATGTCTTTATTTAACAATATACCATGCGGTATCGAAGTTAGGGTACCCATTGGACCATTTTCATTTACCTTTATCAGGTGTAACTTGAATACAAGTCTTATCTCATCAATGATGTTGACCAAAACTAGAGTATCTATAATGTTAATAATCAATATCAGTAACAATGATTCTTGTAAAGATCTTTTCAATTCAAGATATAGCCTCGACTTCACCGATTAATGTACTTTGACAACCAATAGACTTTCCTGCATGAAATATTATCTCCCAAACACAAATAATTCTTTCTATGGAATGTAATCACATTCTCTTTAGTAAATGTATTTGGAATGTAATGTGATAAATGAGTTTACTATCCCATATTTATAACGTTTGAGAATGTATTCATTAGACATAACCATGAAATAGTGCTTTCCACCGACCACAATAGTTAAATAACACTCACTATATGTACACAAACACTTTATCTTCACTAAGAATCATTAACTCACAAATAGGAATCTTCATGCATATGAGTCTTACCACTCATGAATTTAGGGGATCAGTAAATGATTTGTCTTATAAGTTCTCCCCCTAAGAAAATAAAGCTCTTAGTTCACCGGTGGACTCTCCACATTTTCTTGACTTGTGGAGTTCTCAGTTAACTCTAACAAATTCAATTCTCCTTTCCTCACCCATATCTTCTTCATATCATTTCTTACTTCATCATCATTAATAGTTTCCTTTCCTTTAGCATGTTCATCATTATTCACTGGTTGACCTCTAGTATACTTTCTTTCTCTACATGACCTAGCAAGATGACCAACCTTTTTACAGATATAATAGACCCTACCTGTTGGATTCCAGGGTCTATAATTGTCTCTAAATGACCTTAATCTACAATTCACATCCACATATCCATATTTGTGACAATTAGAACAAGTAACATCTGACTGGCTACCTTGATTGATAGGTTTGTGAATGTTGTAATCATATGACCACTAGTTGTTGATTCTCTCCTTGTACTCAATAGCTATATGTCCAAAATTTTTGTAATAGTAACAAAATCCATGAAATGTATTAGATCTAGCATTGTAGTTATTATTTCTACCATAGGAGTATTCTAATGATCTAGCAGTAGAACCTCTAGGTCTAACATTTGGACCAATTAGTTTAAACCAACATAGATTAGTAGTATGTCCTTATGATAATTAAAACATATCACTTTATACCTTCTCCTGATATTATTATTGTTCACCTTGTGTGTTTATTTTCTTTCTACTTTGATGTTCATAGTGCTAGAAGATTCACCATCTTCAAAGAATGAAAAACCTAAACCTTGTTTCTCTAAATTCATCCTCTATCTTCCAAGTTGTTCATCAAGTTTAGAAGAACTCTTTCTGGATTTATTTAGAAAATTGTTTGCATCTTTACACCCTTCTTTTAGATTTTGATTCTCTTTCATTATTCTCTTATTCTCTTTCAATATCATCTTTTTATTCATTTTTATCATGTAAGTATTCATGCATTATAGCAACCTCTTTCTTAGATTTGAATAGTTTCTCCAAATTTTCTTTTAGGGTTTCATCTTTAAATTTTGGGCATCTTCATCAATTCTCTTGGCATCAAAAGAAACTCTTCTATTTTTAAGTTCTTCAACCATCATGGCAGACTAACTTTCGAGCTCTCTTTTAAGATTTTCCACTTTTGTTTTGAGTCCACTATTTTTATCTATCAAATCTACAAGTGCTTCCTATGATTCTTCAGACAAACTACCTTCAAATAATTATTCAATGCAGTCCTGAGTTTCACTCAGTTTCTCAGCAAGCTCTCTTATCTTAGCAAGGGAATGCCTCATCTTTTCTTTAACTATATTGATAACTTTTCCTGCATCCTCAATTTTCTTTTCATACTTGTATCTATCCATGTTAACTTATAGGGATCATTTTCTCAAGTTGTTAGGCTTAATATTAAGAGGACCAAAGAGATCTAATACCAATTGTTGGAAATATTATGACTAGGAGGGGGGTGAATCAGTACAAACAGGTAATGAACAAATTCAACCACCGATCTAATTAACTTCACTAGAAACTCCAAACCACAAAGCATATAACTGAAGTAAAAAAATAACAATAAACAATATAGAGTGTCCAAAAATTTAACACACATAACACAAATATTTTATCATGGAAATCCTTGTTAGACGGAAAAAAACCATAGTGGGGATGACACCCACAAGCCCAATACTACAGAAAATGTGTTTTCCCTATTAGGAGTTGCAAATACCCATTCTGAGGGTTCACCTTGTTAGGATTTATTAGTACATTGTTAGGAGTACAAACAGACCAGTTATGATCTACCTCTCTAGAGGATTTAAAACCTCAATAAAGAATCTTCTCTATTAAAGGATTTAAAAATAAGAACCTCTTAAAGTTCACTCTATTAGGGGATTTTACCTATTGCAACTATTAGGGAACAACAAGATTTATGATTTGTAGAACAAAAATTATTTCCTATCAAATCCTTTGTGGTCCTTTACTTCTTGATGCTATACTGATCCATTCTCCTTGAATTCATGACCACCCAATCTGAAAATATGATCACAACCTTAAATCAAAATTATTTAGTTCTCCTTATATAGACTCTCATTAAGTCACACAAGACCTAGAAATTTCCACCATAGTCAGCCCAAAAGATTAGCCAAATTCCTCAAAAATAGCATCAACAACATCCAATATGTCATCCTCAAAACTTATTACCAATATCAAAATTAATATGTCTGCCTTAGATCCACCGCTTTAGTCAAATTAATATGAAACTCTGATCGGTGATCAAATAGGTAAACCACCTTCTCACTCAAAATATAATTTAATCAAAACTTAAGATAAATTTCTATAGTTGGAATCTTGGATTCCACATACCATATACATATTGTGTCTCTGATCGCAACATCTGAATTGTTCCTCAACTTGACTACTACTATAATTTGTATATGATGTTGTTCTTCCTGAACACCAGTCATAATACATAGTGGATCTTCCTCTTACTGATCATGTTCTGTGCTTACTGATCACTATCATCATGATAACTAAATATATTTCCATCAAGGATAAAAAATTATGTATTCATTTATGACCATTCTCCATTTCTCCTCCAAAAACCTTATAATGCCAACAAATTGTGTGGGTTTCTGATTTGTATATTCTTTCACAAATGAAATGCAAGAACTTGTATTGCAAAAGTACTTGTAATATTATTCTTTTGTAACACATTGTGTATCAATGAAATATTCTTTCAAGAAAGAAATTTTATTTTCTTTCAACATTATCTTATTTCAGTATAGTACTCAATCTGAAGATCAAAATTTAAAAAAAAAACAACAAATGTACCTTACACCTTAGCTAATCAGCTACCCAGCTCCACCAATTGAGATGGATGCAAAAATTGGTAGAATTTCTCAGCTTGAAAAAATCAGTGTCATTCTTTTTAACATAATAATACTTTGGAGTACTTTTATTTTGATCTTCATACTCTATTTTTTTTTATGTATGTATCTGACTTATTAGTAGCAATATTCTAGCATTTTTTACTTTAGGCTTGAACATTTAAAACCACTACTTCTAAGACATTCTCATCATTTCCTTGATACATCTTTTATTTTTTACCTCTATTTTTTATCTGGCATTAATGATTTTCCTTAACGTGAAAGTGGCATGTCTTCATAGGAATGGTTTTTTTAATACCATTTAAGTCATTCTAAGGCCTTTGTGAGAATATTTTATTACTCTGATAATGTCCATTCCTTTGTATTACTTATATGATAATTATTTATTTATTTATGTCCATATTCTTTCATGAAATTATTTTTTTAGCTATTTTGCATCTTTAGCATCTTTTACACTATCTTTTCAGCATAATGACACTATGTTTTCATATCTATATGCACTTGTATTTTTGATGCAGAGGTAAGTGTAGTGGGATCTTTGCAATTAGATGGTTGAACTAACAAGAGGAATACAAGGTTCAAAACACCCTTCCCAAATGGACTCAAGGTGTGACTTCAAACCAACCACTTGACTCAATGCTTCTACAGAAAAAATAGGCTTAATTCAACAAAACTCAAAAGGATTAAACATTATATGGGGTCACAATCTATGGAATATGCACAAAATGCTTGGATCAAGCCTAGAGACCTAATTGCACAGTATAAAGCTAGCAATAGGCTTCCAAAATTCATAACTTGAAAACTTTTTAAACCACTTTTCAAATAAATGGGGTTTTTAGATACCCATTATCAAGGTTCACAACATATTAGAGACTTATTATAGGTTTCCTTGGATGAAATGCCACTGTCAAAGTACTGCACCCTACAACTATGCATAAAAATGGTGATTTTTCAAACCAACTACTAACTCCACACAACATAAAGACCTCACCTCTTGGAGAGTGTTTATTTATGGTCTCAAAAGAATAAATATGAAAGGAATTAGGCTCAGACCCCTAGAAACACCAAAATCCCCAAATTAGGTCTTTAAAACCTCCAAAACTAGGGCTTCTCCAATGTGGGTTCTCCAAGTGATATCCCAACTAATAAAAGGTGGATTCACCATCACTTAAACTTGTCTAAACACCTTGAATCATAAAAATTACCCCTCATGTGGCCCAATGTGCTACTACAATAGCTTTGCAAGCATTTCCTTGTTCCTTAACCCTGCAACAGTCATCCAAATGGTGATCACTCACAACCTTTGATGGTTATTATTGTATATTGAGTGTTATAAACCTATAATAGATATGTATGATTCATCCCCAAGTCACAATGGTTACAAAAAGGGGATGAATCTCATTTCATTCTCTAAAACAATGCCAAAATGATTCTCTATCACGGTACAGTCAAAACCTTTGCTACAAAATTCAATACAGTTGAATTAAAATGAATTCAAAGATGTCTTACAACAATCATAAATGTATATTAAATGCATTAGATTGGCTGAGACATGCAAAGGATCAAAAAATTTGTAGAAACAAACACTTATATTGCTTCAAACTCCCTCAATCTGTACAGTCTCTATTTCTAGGTTGTACCCCCTCTTCCCCTATCATGGACATATCATATAGGATGCCTAGTAACCATATCAACCAACACCAATCAGTTTTTTTATTAAAAATTCATATAGGCTTTAGAAACTCATTTCCCTCCTAATCTAAGTGATTGTTAAGATTCAAATATCTAAATTCTTAACTTACATATTACTAAAATTTAAGCATTCTAACTTATCAAATCTTAGGCATTTCATATCCTAATTTTTTCTAAACTCCAATTGACCCATTGAAATCTATTGGTCCACTTACAAAGAAATATTTGGTCCTAGTCCTTTACTTGGAAAAATTAGGACTTAACAACATTCATTGCATTCCTTATTACAAATTGTCATTATTGGTTCCAATTCACCCCAATTCACACTTATGGATGATTTTGACCTTCTACATCTGATTGGATCCATGGTGACCCTAGGTTCCTTCATAGGTGCTCCTATACCATACACCCCACCTTGGAATAAGTTCTTGTACCAAGAACTAAGGGACTATGTCTTGTTTCCATTCATCATCCTAGTAGGTGGTCCTCTCCTCTTATATTTATGAGCCTTATAATTAGCAACCAAATATGTCCTCCTACACTTCATACCTGCATGAAAAGAGTGAGAAAGAAAATAATAAATGAGACCAAGATCAAATCTACCATCATGCTTCAAAATGGAAATTTTGCAAATAGTGATCTTATACTTCTACAAACTCTTCTTGCAACTTCATTCTAGGATCAAAGAGACCCTTCCTTGTGTCCTTCAATGACACCATTGCACTTTTATTCATTGATTTATCCAAAGGAAACCACATGGTTCCAATAAGGACACCATCTTCATGCTTTGTTTTCTGCCTCATGACTGTCCACAAACTCATCTTTCAAGAACAATAAAGTGGTCTTAGACTCCTGCTTTATAGTCACAATTTTACCATGCTTTTGAACCTACAAATAAAAATATGTTTTTGCACCAAAGACAATGATGATACCAACTTCTTCTACTTGGCTTCTAAGAGGTTTAAGGGTTAATTTTCTTCCCTCCTTGTGCACCACATACTCATTCTTCAAACCATAATGAATGGTCTCCCTTGAAGCTTTCCATGGTCTCCCTAAGTTGATGTGGCAACATGTTATGGGAAATATATCACATAGAACCCTATCAACATAACCCCCAATTACGGTTCGTAAGATTGGGGATCAATCTCTGAAGAGTCTCAAAGCTTATATAGGGAAGGCCAAGAGCTTAATGGAAAAGTTGGAGCAGGATACTCATGATAAGGATAGCCATGTTGTCAAGGATCTGGCTAGGCTGGTAACCCACACTAGGGCTAGCACCAAAAAGGCGAGCCCAAGGGAGGAAAAAGAGAAGGAAAAAGGTGACCTCAAAAATACTATCAATCCAATGGAGGTTATGGTGATTCAGGCCTAGGATATGGTTGATGGCATGTAGCTGTCTTTTCCTGGGCCCTCCCCTTTATTGTGTTGTCCCTGTTTATTTTGTTTATCTTTGGGACTGTTGCTAGTTAGTCTGTCTGCTGGCTTTTTTTGTCAGCTATCTTTTTTTGGTGCCTCGGCACAGTTGTTGTTGTACTTTCTCTAAATATTTTTATTACTCTATTTAAAGGTTTTGGGTCCTTGTAAAACCTATTTTTACTTAATTAGAACATAACCCCCAATTGAAAAATCTACGTATTTTTTCACCTTAATCACAATATCCTGATCATTACTGACCCAAGAGGCCCTATATGGTCTTCCAATGGGAAATTTAGATAAGTTTAAATTATTTACCATCTCATAGGACACTAGATTTTCAAATGAACCACAATCTATGATAACCTTACAAAATTTGCCATAAAATTTAAAATTGGTTCTAAAAATAGATACTTTGGGTATAAGTTGAATAGGTGACCTTCCCATTAAGAGACGCTCACCTTCTTTAGGGTATGCATAATCATGGGGTATTTCTTCTTCCTCTTTATGTTTACTTTCTTCTTCTCCTTAAGTCAAATGGACCCTCTTGTCATTCTTCTTAGCTTCTCTTTTAGGACTCTTGTAGAATGGGTGCCCTTCTTCACCACACTTATAGCACTTTCCAGGAAAACTCTTTCCTCTACCACTTCTTTTTTCTCCTTTCTGATCTATGACTTTCTCTTTACCCTTCTCATTTTTTCCTTGGCTTATATTTACTCCTTCAACCCTTTTTTTTCCCTCTTGAACTTTCTTTCCTCTCTTGCCTTCCTCGAAGCTTGTCTTCTTCCTTCATTGCCAACTTGTAGCAATTTTCAAGGGTCCTTGGTGTGGCCATGCTCATTTCATCTTGGATGTTGCACCTTAGTCATCCAATATATCTAGCCACCTTCTCTTCCATATCTTCATCATGAGAGGCCCCGATGTCAAGCTTGTGGAATTCCTCTATATACCTTTGGATATCCATGTCCTTCTACTTCAACCCTTGAATCTTCTTGAAGAGTTGAACCTTTTAGTCCTCAGATATAAATTTCTCCCTCATATTTTCCATCATCCTAGGCCATGATGTGATCTTTGGTAGGATTTTCTTCCACATATCTGCTTGCAGGAATTCTTGTCATAACAATGCATGACCCTTAAGCCTTTATTTTGCAATCTTAACCTTATGTTTGTCTTCAATGTCCTCACAGTCAAATTGGTTCTCAACAACATTGAACCAGTCAAGGATCACTTCCTCATCCATATTCCCATCATATATTGGGATCTCTACTGTGACTTTGGATTCTCCTCCTTTAACTACCTTCAGAATCTTTACTATTCTAGCATCCTCAGGATCCAACCTTTCTTCAATAGGTTCATATTCTACTTCACCTTCATCATCACAAGGTTATAAACTCCTCTTCTTAATAAGATTAGTTAACCTTTCAATAAATTCTTCCAACCTCTTGTTCTTTTCTGCTTTCTCCATGACCATCCTAGCAAGCTCCGTGTTTGTCAACATTGGAGGCATGTTTGAAGCCTCTTCTTCAAACTCTTAAAACTCCTCCTTAGACATACACACCTAACCTTCCTCCAAAATCTCTTACCTTCTTTGATAGAAATTGATTCATAGGTAAGGGTAGTGGGCTCTTTGCAATCAAATGGTTGAACTAACAAGAAGAATACAAAGTTCAAAACACCCTTCCCAAATGGACTCGATGGGAATTAAAACCAAACACTTGACTCAATGCTCCTAAAGAAAAAAGAGACTTAATTAAACCAAACTGAAAAGGATTCAATAGGTTATGGGGGTCATAATCTATGTATTACGCACAACATTCTTGGATCAATCCTAGAGACCTAATTGCATAGTATTAGGCCAGTAGTAGGCTTCCAAAATTCATAACTTGAAAACTTTTGTAAACATTTTGCAAATAAATGGGGTTTTAAGATACCCATTATCAATTTTCACAACATATTAGAGACTTAGTATAGGTTGCTTTGGGAAAAATGCCACTCTCATAGTACTGCACCCTACAACTATGTATAAAAATGGTGATTTTTCAAATCAACTACTAACTCCACACAACCTAACTACCTCAACTCTTTTAAAGTGGTTATTTATGGTTGGAACTATATAAATATGAAAGGAATTAGGCTCAGACCCCTAGCAACATCAAAAGCTGTAAATTAGGCCTTCAAACCCTCCAAAACTAGAGCTTCTCCAACGTGGGTTCTCCAAGTGATATCCCAACCAAAAAAATGTGGATTCACCATCCCTTTAACATGTCTAAACACTTTCAATCATAACAATTACCCCTCATGTGTCCCAATGTGCTACTGCAATATCTTTGTAAGCATTTCATTGTTCCTTAACCCTGCAACAATCATCCAAATGGTGATCACCTACAATGTTTGATGGTTATTATTTCATATTGAGTGTTAGAAACCTATAATACATATATATGATTCATCCCCAAGTCACAGTGGTTACAAAAAGGGGATGAATCTCATTTCATTCTCTAAAAATATGCTTTGTCATGGTACAGTCCAAACCTTTGTCAGAAAATTTAATACAATTTAATTGAAATGAATTCAAAGATATTTTACAACAATCATCAATGTATATTCAATGCATTATACTGACTGAGACATCCAAAGGATCAACAAATTTTCAAAAACAAACACTTTTATTGCTTCAAACTCCCTTAGTTCGTACAATCTTTGTTTCTAGATCGTACCCCCTCTTCCTCTGTCATAGACAGATCATATAGGATGCCTAGTAACCATATCAACCAACTCCACTCATTTTTTTTATTAAAAATGCATTTAGGCATTAGAAACTCATTTCCCTCCTAAACTAAGTGACAGCTAAGATTCAAATATTTGAATTCTTAACTTACATATTATTAAAATTTAAGCATTCTAACTTATCAAATCTTAGGAATTTTATCTCCTAATTGCTTCTAAAATCCAATTGACCCATTGGAATCTATTGGTCCACTTACAAAGAAATATTTGGTCCTAGTCCTTTACTTGGACAAGTTAGGACTTAACAACATTTCATTGTATTCCTTATTACAAATTGTCATTATTGGTTCTTATACACCCCAATTCACACTTAGGGATGATTTTGACCTTCTACCTCTTATTGGATCCATGGTGACCCTAGGTGCCTTCATATGTGCTCCTACACCATACACCCCACCTTGGAAAAATTTATTGTCTCAAGAACTAAGGGACTGTGTCTTGTTCTCATTTATCCTCCTAGTAGGTGGTCCTCTCATCTTTTCTTTGTGAGCCATTTGATCAGTAACCAACTCTATCCTCCTACCCTTCATACCTGCATGCAAAGAGTGAGAAAAAATGAAGAAATGGGACCAAGATCAAATATTTCATCATGCTTTAGAATGGACCGCTGCAAATAGTGATCTTGCACTTCTACAAACTATCCTTTCAACTAGATTCTACGATCAAAGAGACCCTTCCTTGTGTCATTTAATGACACCACTGCACTTTTCTTCATTGATTTCTCCAAAGGACACCACATTGTGCCAATAAGGACACCATTTTCATGCTCTATTTTCTTCCTCATAGTCAATGCCTAATGATTTTTGACAAACTCATCTTTCAAGACCAATAAAGTGTTCTTAGACTCCTCTATAGTCACAATGTTCTCATCCTTTGAAACCTACAAATCAACATATGTTTTTGCACCAAAGACAATTATGCTACCAACTTATTCTACTTGTCTTGGAAGAGGTTTAAGGGTGAATTTTCTTCCCTCCTTGAGCACCACATACTCATTCTTCAAACTAGAATGAATGGTCTTTCTTGAAGCCTTCCATGATCTCCCTAAGATGATTTGGAAACATGTCATGGGAACTATATCACATAGAACCCTATCAACATAACCGCAATTGAAAATATACATATGCTTGCTCCTTCATCACAATATTTTGATCATTACTGACCCAAGAGGCCCTATATGGTCTTCCAATGTGCAATTTAGGTAAGTTTAACTTATTTACCATCTCATAGGACACTATATTGTCAAATGAACTAGAATCTATGATAACCTTACAAACTTTTCCATAACATTTACAACTTGTTGTAAAAATAGATACCTTGGGTATATGTTGAATAGGTGACCTTCTCATCAAGAGACACTCACATTCTTCAGGGTATGCATAATCATGGAGTGATTCTTCTTCCTCTTTATGTTTACTATCTTCTTATCCTTGAGTCAAATGGACCCTCTTGTCATTCTTCTTAGCTTCTCTTTCATGACACTTTTATAATGGGTGCCCTTATTTACCAAACTTATATCACTTTCTAGGAAACCTCTTTCCTCTACCACTTCTTTTTTCTCCTTTTTGATTTGTGACTTTCTCTTTACCCTTCTCATTATTTCCTTGGCTTGGATTTACTCCTTTTCCCTTTTTTTGTTTCCCTCTTGAACTTCCTTTCCTCTCTTGCCTTCTTTTATGCTTGTCTTCTTCATTCATTTCCAACTTGTAGAAATCTTCAAGAGTCCTTGGTGTGGCCATGCTCATTTCATGCTAGATGTTGTACCTCATCCCTCCAATATATCTAGCCACCTTCTCTTCCATATCTTCATCATGAGAGGCCCTGATGTCAAGCTTGTGGAATTCCTCTGTATACCTTTGGACATCCATGTCCTTCCACTTCAACCCTTGAATCTTCTTGAAGATTTGACCCTTGTAGTCCTTAGGTAGAAATTTATCCCTCATTTTTTACATCATCTTAGGCCATGATGTGATCTTTGGTAGTCTTTTCTTCCACCTCTCTCCTTGTAGGAAGTCCCACCATAAAAATGCATGACCCTTAAGCCTTTCTTTTGTAATCTTAACCTTATGTTTGTCTTCAATATCCTCATAGTCAAAGTGGTTCTCAACAACACTAAACCAATCAAGGAGAACTTCCTCATCCATCTTCCCATCATACATTTGGATCTCTAATTTGAATTTGGATTATTCTCCTTTAACTACCTTCAAAATATTTACTAGTCTAGCATCCTCAGGATCCAACCTTTCTTCAACAGGTTCCTATTTTGCTTCACCTTCATCATCACAAGGGTCTGAACCCCTCTTCTCAACAAGATTTGTTAATCTTTCAATGAATTCTTCCAATCTCTTCTTCTTTTCTTCTTGCTCCATGACCATCCTAGAAAGCTCCATGTTTGTCAACTTTGGAGGCATGTTTGGAGCCTCTTCTTCAAACTCTTCAAAATCCTCCTCAGACATACACACCTAACTTTCCTTCCAAAGCTCTTACTTTATCTAATACCAATTGATGCAGAGGTAAGGGTAGTGGGATCTTTGTAATTAGATGGTTGAACTAACAAAGGTTATCTTTTAGAGTTTAAAGGAGCTATGTGTAGGATATGTGGAATCTCATAAGATCTGATTGCTACTAGTAAAAAACCTAAAGGTAACTTATTCCATGTGAATACTACTGTTCATTGGTGTTTGGTTGCTAAGGTTGAAGATAGTTGGTTGTGGCATAGAATTTTCTATCATGTGAACTTTGATAACTTGATCAAGGTTAGTAAGTCAAATTTTGTTAGGGGATTTCCACAACTTGTGAAACTAGACAATATAATTTGCAAAGAATGTCAGTTGGGTAAGATTACTTGTTCTACTTTCAGTAGTAATTCTTTTTCTTTTGAAAATATATTGGATTTAGTTCATACTGATCTTTATGGTCTTATGGAGACAAAGAGTTATCATGGTGATAAGTATTTCATGTTGTTTATTGATGATTATTCAAGAATGATGTGGGTGACATTTTTGAAGGATAAATCTAAAGATTTCTATAAGTTCAAAGTGTTTAGAGCACTTATTGAGAATGAAACAGGTAAGAGCTTAAAATTTTTAAGAGCAGACAGACAAGGATAGTTTACTTCATGGGAGTTCATTGAGTATTGTGAAGAAAATGGAACCAAGAGACAAAAGTTAGCACTAAGGACTCCTCAACAAAATAGAAATATAAAAAGAAGGAAGAAAACTATAGTTTATGTTTTTATTACAATAATGATTCAAAGTGATGTACCTAGGTCATATTGGATAGAAGTCATTAGCACTGCAGTCTACACAATGAACCGAGTACAAGTGAATAAAAGAACCAGTAATATACCTTATGAATTAGGGTATGGTCATACACCTAGTGTTAATTACTTCAAATTTTTTGGTAGTAGATTCTATATAAGGATAGATTATTTCACATGAAACTTTTATCCTAAGAGTGATGAAGTTATTTTCCTGGAATATTCTACCAAAATAAAGGCATATAAGGGTTTTAATAAAAGGACTAACAAAATGGATGAAAGTATAAATATAAGGTAGATAAATATCCAAATATATCTGGTGAATCCAACAATAAATAATCAGAGAATGTCTAGAATATTTTATATGTGCAACCTGAAGTGAAAGAAATTATCGAACAAAATAGTGAGGAAAAAGTGGTTCAACTGGTAGAACAAGAAGAAGAAGCACCTAGACTTGAACCTTTTATTCCAAGGTATGTGAAATTAAATCATTCTAATGATTAGATAATTTATGGTAAAGATCTTGGAGTTCAGACAACAAGAAGAATCGGAGAGATTACTTGTCTCATTCCAAAATTTGAGTCTAAAATCTGAAGGAAGATTTGAAGAATGATAATTGGATAAAATCTATGGGACAAGATGGTGCAAGAGCACCTAGGTAGGGATAGGAAGGAACCTAGGGCTTCTATTTTAGTTTTTTCCTATAGTGGTTCTAGCCAAACCACTAGTGCAATAATGGGACTAAACAAGTCCTAGTGTGAAGTGTGTGAGTTTAGGAGGCCTTAATAGGTTCTTAGTGACCTTATGTTGTATGATGGTCCACATTAGGTCAATTAGGGTGTTTTATGCATTTTGATGTAAAAATGAACAAGAAATGGATTTGAGGTCCTATTTTTATGTGATAACACCTTATATAGGCATTTAGGTAGGATTTGTGGACTTTTGACCAAGTTTCGATAGCAAATCCAAAAAGATGTAAAAGTTGTCAATATTGTCATTGACAACATTGACAACATTTTTTGCATAATTACAACTTTGATAAATTGGTTTCATAACTATATGAAACCATTGTTTTTGGGTCTTGGTAACCTACTTAAGGCCATCCTCAACCTTTGTGCAAGGTTGGCTTAATTTTGTAAGTGTGTGTACAGACTGAGTAATAGCAAGAATAGTTGCAATTAGTGTTTTTCTGAGCATTTGGTCTTTTAATAAATTGAATTGAATAGTGGAATCCATGGAAGTGTTAGATTAAGTGTTTTTAAGTTTCTGTGTGGTGTTGGATTTCAATTTTGTTAGTATTTTGTTAGTTTTGTGAATTCTTTTGTTTCATGTCCAGTCGTTGGTCTGAACCAAGCGATTGGTGAAGATGGAGTCATAGATCCTCTTCCCACTGTGGAATCTACATGGGCCTTTGGGATTAGGGATATGACTCCATTTAAATATTGTACAATGAAGGAGGGTCCCTGGAAAGCAAGGGAGTTGTTTTTAATGTGATGCCCTAGGCGAGCCAAAGTTGCATGTCTAGGGATCATAGTGCATGACAGAGTTGATAAGGAAGAATGAAAGCATTGGTAGCTTCAATCAGAGCTTTGAGAGAGGTAGGGTTATGTGTATTTAAGTCCCAAATTCAATGGGAATTTTTATTGTATAATTTTTTATGGTGAAAACAAGGATTCTGTTAGACAGGCTTTGAAAGTCCTAAAACCATAAATTTTAGGCTTGTTTGTAGGAAGGGCTATATGGATAGTTTGGAAGCCCAAGACCTAGAAAATATTTAGTGTATTGATAAAGGGTATCAGGATCCAATGTTTTTTTCCAAATTTTTATGAATTTTTGTAAGTTATTGTAGAAAAAGAGCCTAATTAGGCCTAATTGCTTGTAGCTATTTGGAAGCAATTGTTGTGTTTCTTGGAACTCGATTAGGGTTCCAATGAAAAATGTGTTTGAAGGCATTGAAAAGGATCTTATCAACATCTTAAAAGGCCTAATTCTCTCTATAGAGTGATTGTTGATCATCTTGGGTCAGTTTGGGAAGTTTGTGAAGATAGAGAAAGAAGGGCTATTGAGAGCCTAGATGGTGGTTTGAAGAGTTGTGGCTCTACTTGAGTGGTGTTCACAAGTTGTAATCCTAAGGAGAGTAGGGTTAGATTAGAGCCCTAATAGGTTAGAGAAGTGATCTAAGGATACCCTAGAAGAATATAGGGTAGAGCAAGACTTGTGTTACATCATAGTGGTATCAGAGCAAGTTAGAGACTTGGGAAATTAGTGCATGTCTGAAGCTACTGGTGATTCAGTAGGAGAATCAATCATGGTGAAAAATTTAGAGATAGATAAAGAGGTGGATGAGAAAAAGGAGAAGAACAGACTCCTTGAAGCAGCCTTAGAAGGTATAAAAATGAGGCTAGAGGAATTTGCAAATGCAGCAGCTAGAAACAAGGAAATGGAAAGCAGTGATAGGGGTAAAAAGGTTGTTGAAGAAGACCTTATCCCTAAACCAGACCCTATCTTGAATGAAGAGCCCTTTCTAAAAGCCATAAAATCCCTAGGAGGACACGAATTGGAAGGTATACCACTGTTTAGTGGAATGATGGATATTGAAGAAGTGATGGATTGGATTGAAGGAATGGAGAACCATTTCGAGTGTGAAGGGGTGACATAGGCACAAAAATTAAAGGTGGTGAAATCAAGACTTATGGGATCAGCCTTAACATGGTGGAAATACCTTCAAGATGAGAGGGTTAGATTAGGTAAGTAGCCCATAGCCAATTGGAATGCAATGGTGACCAAAATAAAGGAGAATTACCTTCCTAAAGACTATGAAATTCAACTCCATTGAAAGAGATAGAACTTGAAGCAAAAAGACCTATATGTGGCCTCTTATACAGAGAGTTCCAAAGTTTGTGTCTTATATCCAAGTAGCAAGAATAAGAGTCTATCAAGTTAGAAAGGTACTTGGGTGGTTTGAAATGGAACATCCAAGAAGAAATTAGTTTGTGGACACCAACTATAGTTCAGAGGTGTCATCATTTAGCCCTTAGAGTAGAGGAAAAGAACAAGAGAAAAGGGGACTCTAACTTCAAGAATAGAGGTAGAGGAAGAGACCAAAGGGGACAAAGAGAAGGCTATCAAGGCAAAGGCAGTGAGAAGAGGAATCAAGGTGAAAACAAATTAATAGATCATAGTGGGGAAAGCACTCCAAGAGGAGGCTATAATAGAGGAAGAGGTAGTCAAGGACCTAGTAGAGGGAGACAAGGTAGAGGTAACTCATAATTTTCAAGTATGAAGTGTTACAACTATGGTCAACTAGGTCACCCAGCATATAGATGTCGTGACAAGCCTACTATATAAAAGAATAACATATGCACATGAAGACACTTCAAGTGTTGCAGCTCCTAAGATTGACCATCTAGATTCAGAGATGGGTGAGAACTTAATGTTTAGAAGGGTCTTGATAAGAAAATCACGTAAAGATGAACTTAAGCATAGGAGGGCTTTATTTAGGATAAGATGTAAGATCCTTGGCAAAGTTTGTAAGGTGATAGTGGACTCTAGTTCCACTAATACTATCATCTCAGAGGAAGAATTCAACAAACTCAAGTTGACCAAAGTACCCCATGTGAATCCCTATAAGGTGACATGGATCAACAAAGGCCAAAGTGTACTGGTGAATGAGCAGACATGGGTGGAATTATCAATAGCAGGGTATAAGGATAAACTCTTGTGTGACATCCTACCAATGGATGTGTTCCATTTGCTGTTAGGAAGGCCTTGGTAATTTGGCAATGAGGTAGTATATGATGGAAAGGAGAATTCTATAACATTCAAGAAAGGAGGCAGAACTTTCAAGATTCAATCTTTACTAGAAGATGAAGAACCATAGTCCAAGACTCCTAATATCATGTTGTGTAGTGGAAAGGAGTTTGTGAGGGATCTCAAAGATGAGGAGAATGAAGGATATTCTATTGTGATAAGACCTAAGGAGGAAGAAAAACTATTCAAGGAGCCATTTCCATCAGAGATACAAGTATTTCTTGATAAGTACAAAGACATAGTGAGTGATGGCACTCCTAATAGCTTACCTCCTAGAAGAGTAATAAGTCATTTGATAGACTTTGTCCCTCGTGCATCCTTGCAAAATAAGGTAGATTATAAGTTAACCCCTAATCAGAATTTGGAAGTGGAAATGTAGGTACAAGAACTCTTGGATCAAGGCTTGATCAAGAAGAGTCTAAGCCCATGTGCAGTCCCGGTTGTGTTGGCATCCAAGAAGTGATGAAAATGGACACTTTGCATAGATTCAAGGGCTATAAATATAATCACAATAAGGTATAGGTTCCCCATACCTAGGATTGTGGATCTCATGGATTGCCTTGGAGGGGAAATGTAATTTACCAAATTGGATTTGAAAGGTGGTTATGCATTCAAGACCACAGATAGATTATATGAATGGTTTGTGATGCCATTAGGCCTCACAAATGCTCTGAGCACATTCATGAGGCTCATGAATGAAGTGCTCAAGGACTTCACAGGGAAGTTTTTAGTGGTATATCGTGATGATATACTGATATTTAGCAAGACAAAGGATGAGCATTTCAAGCATGTAGAGGTAGTGTTGAAAAGATTGCATGAAGAGAAGTTGGCTATCAACCTTGAAAAATGTGAGTTCTTCAAGAAAGAACTAGTATAATTGGGCTTTGTAGTGTCCAAAGGGTCTTTGAAGATGGACCAAGAGAAAGTTGCTACCATCCTAAACTGGCAACCACCTACCACAGCCACTAAGGTAATAATTTTCCATGGCTTATCCCAATTTTATAGAAAGTTTATCAGGAACTTTAGTGGTATTTGTGCTCCTTTACTAGATACTATCAAGGGTGGGGTCAAAGCTAAGTTTAGGTGGATCTTAGAGTTAGGAAAATATTTTGAGTTGTTGAAGAAACAAGTAGCCACTCAACCTCTCCTACAATTTCCTAGTTTTATAATTTTTTTACTATTGAATGTGATGCAAGTGGGATGGTAGTAGGGGGAGTGTTGAGTAAATAAGGCAAGCCAGTGGCCTTCTTTAGTGAGAAACTAAATCAGACAAAGAAGAAACACTCTTCTTATGACTTAGAACTATATGCTCTAGTTCAGTCCCTTAGAAAATGGAGGCATTATCTATTGCCCAAAGATTTTTTAGTGTTTACTGACAACCAAGCCCTTAGTTGCATAAATAATCAGGAGAAGTTAAGCAATAGGAATTTAAAATGGATGGAATATTTTTAAGCATTTACATTTACATTTACAATAAAGCATAAGAAAGGGTAGCTAAACAAGGTTGCAGATACACTAAGAAGGAGGTTTCTAACAATCCAAGAAGTCCAATTTAATAGCATTGGCATTGATAGTTTCAGAGATCTTTACAAGGAAAATGGGGACTTTGGGGAAGCATACAAGGTGTGTGTTGATTTTGAGAACCACTTTCATAGCAAGTTCTTAGAGTTTTCTTTGAAAAATAGATTTTTATTTAGGGGTAACTAGTTATGTGTGCCAAGAGGCTCTATGAGAATGAATCTCATACAGGAGAAACACAATGGATCTTTAAGTGGTCACTTTGGTAGGAACAAAACCTTGGAGCTTGTGCAAAGGTTCTACCATTGGCCAAAGTTGGTAAGAGATGTTACCAGATAGGTGGAGCAGTGTGTTGTATGCATGAAAGCCAAAGGAGGAATAATTAATGTAGGTTTGTATCAGCCTTTACCAGTCTCTAATAGGTCATGGGAGTGTGTGAGAAAGGACTTCATAGTAGGTTTATGCAAAACCAAGCAAGGATATGACAAAATTTATGTGGTGGTTGATAGATTTAGCAAGATGAGTCATTTCATACCCTACAAGACTACTAATGATGCTATCCACATAGCCTATTTATTCTTTTAGGAGATTTTAAGGATCCATGGTCTTCCCTTAAGTATAGTATTAGATAGGGATGTGAAATTCATGAGCCATTTCTGGAGGACATTGTGGACTAGATTGGGTACCAATATATCTTTTGGTTTAGCCTACCACCCTCAGACTAGTGGCCAAACTGAGGTGGTAAATAGAGTGTGGGGTAACCTATTGAGGTTCCTAACTAAGGAGTATGGTTAGACTTGGTATGTGGTCATTCCCCAAGCAGAGTATGTATACAATGATAGTAAGAATAGAATGACAGGAAGAAGCCCATTTGAGGTAGTTTATGGGATGCACCCAAGAGGTGTGTGAGAACTTAGGGATCTTGGAGGCATGTAGTAGATGAGTGGTCATGCTCAAGACTTCACTCAAACCATGAAGGAGATCCAATAATAGGTCAAGAAGACAATCCAAGACAGTCAACAAAAAGTGAAGGTGAAAGTCGATGAAAAGAGGAAGGACATTTAGTTTGAGATAGGTGACTATGTGATGGTTCATTTGAAAAAATCTCAGTTACAGAAGGGTGTCCCAACTAAATTACAAATGAAGAGGGTGGGACCTTGCAATATCCTAGACAAATATGGGGCTAATGCATATAAAATAAACCTACCTTCTGATTTGAGAATGTCCCCGGTGTTCAATGTACAAGATTTGATTCAATTCAAAGGAAATATAGTAGAGAATGGGCCAAGAATTCAAGGGGTCGGTGGTGATCTTGAGGCTACAGTATTACCTCCCAAACCTCAGTTGCAAGCTGACAGAGAACTAGACTCAAGAGTCAAGAAGACTACAAGGCACAAGGTGTACATGGAACACCTAATCAAGTGGAAGAATAGGCCTAAATCAGAGACCTCATGGATTGTAGAAGAAGAATTTAAAAAGTTGGGCATCTCCAAAGATTTTTTGTCCACAGGAGTGACATAAATTTCCTTTGTGGGGGAGTATGGTGCAGGATCACCTAAGTAGAGATAGGAAAGAAACTAGGGCTTCTATTTTATTTTTTTCTTGTAGTGGTTCTAACCAAAGCACTAGTGTAATAAGGGGACTAAACAAGTCCTAGTGTGAAGTGTGTGAGTTTAGGAGGCCTTAATAGGTTCTTAGTGACCTTATGTTGTATGATGGTCCACATTAGGTCAATTAGGGTGTTTTATGAATTTTGATGTAAAAATGAACAAGCAAGGGATTTGAGGTCCTATTTTTATTTGATAACACCTTATATAGGCATTTGGGTAAGATTTGTGGACTTTTCACCAAGTTTGGATAGCAAATCCAACAAGATG
Source organism: Thuja plicata (assembly GCA_018584345.1). Classification (NCBI taxonomy): domain Eukaryota; kingdom Viridiplantae; phylum Streptophyta; class Pinopsida; order Cupressales; family Cupressaceae; genus Thuja; species Thuja plicata. The sequence goes on from MU226848.1 coordinate 7,728,284, forward strand.
TAAAAGTTGTCAATGTTGTCATTGACAATATTGACAATATTTGTTGCATATTGCAACTTTGAGAAATTGGTTTCATAACTGTCTGAAACCATTGTTTTTGGGTCTTTGTCAACTACTTAAGGCCATCCTTAACCTTTGTGTAGGGTTGGCTTAATTTTGTAAGTGTGTTTACGGACTGAGTAATAGCAAGAACAATCACAGTTAGTGTTTTCTAAGCATTTGGTCTTTTAATGGATTGAATTGAATACTGTAATCCATGGAAGTGTTAGATTTGGTGTTTTTAAGTTTATTTGTGGTGTTGGATTTCAATTTTGTTAGTATTTTTTTAGTTTTGTAAAGTCTTTTGTTTCTTGTCTAGTCGTTGGTCTAAACCAAGTAATTGGTGACGATGGAGTCATAGATCCTCTTCCCACAATGGAATCTACATGGGCCTTTGGGATTAGGGATGTGAATCCATGTACATATTGTATAGTGAAGGAGGGGCCCTAGAAAGCATGGGAGATATTTTTAATGTGATGCCCTAAGTGAGCTAGAGTTGCATGGGTAGGGATTACAGTGCATGACAGAGAAGATAAGGAAGATTGAAAGCATTGGTAGCTTCAATAAAAGCTTGGAGAGAGGTAGGGTTATGTGTCTTAAAGTCCCAAATTCAATGGGAAGTGTTAGTGTATAATTTTTGATGGTGAAAACATGGATTCTATTAGATAGGCTTTGAAAGCCCTAGAACCCTTAATTTTAGGCTTGTTTGTAGGAAGGGTTGTACAGACAGTTTGGAATCCCAAGACGTAGAAAATATTTAGTGTCTTGATAAAGGGTATCAGGATCCATTGTTTTTTTCCAACTTGTTAATAAGTTTTGTGAGTTATTGTAGAAAAGAGCCTAATTAGGCATAATTGCTTGTAGCCCTATTTGGGAAGCAATTTTTGTGTTTCTTGGAACTCGATTAGGGTTCCAATGAAAAATGTGTTTACAGGAATTGAAAAGGATCTTATCAACATCCTAAAAGGCCTACTTCTCTCTGTGGAGTGATTGTTGATCATCTTGGGTCAGTTTGGGAAGTTTGTGAAGATAGATCAAGAAGGGCTATTGAGAGCCTAGATGGTGGTTTGAAGAGTTGTGGTTTTACTTGAGTGGTGTTCACAAGTTGAAAGGAGTAGGATATTGTAAAAATAATCCTAAGGAGAGTAGGGTTATATTAGAGCCTTAATAGGTTAGAGAAGTGATCTAAGGATACCCTAGAAGAAGACAGGGTAGAGAAAGACTTGTGTTACATTAGAAGAGCTTGATCAGATTGAGAAGAATGACACTTGGATGCATGTTCCTAAACCTAAAGAAAATAATTTGATTGGTACAAAGTGGGTTTTCATGAACAAACTGAATGAAGATGAATAAGTGGTTCAAAATAAGGCAATACTTATGTGTAAGGGCTATGCATAAGAGGAAGTACTGGACTATGGAGAGACATTTTCTCCACTAGAAAGACTTGAAGGGAAATAATTTTACTTTCTTATAACACCTATAATAATTTTAAGGTTTTCCAAATGGATGTTAAATCTTCTTTTCTAAATGGGATTCTTGAAGAAGAAGTTTACATAGAGAAACTAGATGGGTACTTTAGACTTATAGAGAAAAAGGACATGGTGTGCAAGTTACAAAAAGCACTATATGGATTGAAACAAGAACCTAGAGAATGGTATAAAAGGATAAACTCTTATATTGTTAAGATTAATTTCATAAGAACAAGTTAAGATAGTAATGTGTACTTGATGGTTGAAGGTGATAAGATACTATTAGCTGAAGTGTTTGTGGATGACATAATTTTTGGAGGAAATGATGAGATGAGCTTGGGGTTTGTAAAAGAGATGAAGAAAGAGTTTGAGATGTCAATCATAGGATAAATTAAGTTTTTTATTGGATTGAATATTTCCAAACTAAAAGATAGTATCTATATCAACCAGTCAAAGTACATAAAAGAAGTATTGAAGAACTTTGGAAAGGAATATTCTAGGTCAGTTGGAACCCCCATGGTGAAAATTTTCTAATTTATTTCTTGTGTTTATTCTTATTGAACTAGAAATAATAGTAAAATATCATTCATAAGTGAATAATATAGAAGAATAAAATATATATCACTAATCTAGTTGAAACACACTTCTATCTCTACATGATTAAGTTGTGCGAAAATTGGGTAATAGTAGTTGGGAGATATATCAAAAATGAGAGGATGTGGCTTTCTTTTACACCTCCCACATCATTTAAAACCTTGGGTAGGCTAAAACAAGATGATAATTTTTTCTCAATTTACCTAGCCATTCCATAATCCATTTGAAGTGGAATTGATAGGAAGAGGGTGTCTTGATTGGTCTGTTCCATCCAATTTAGTCTAAGATTTAAAATTGAGTTCTATAATGTTGAGAAGAGGTTGGATTTAAAAATGAATTGGATTATGATGTTGGTATTTATGAAAAGAGGCCAATTATGTTAAACATAGGGCCTAGGTGAGAAATAAATTTATTAGGGGATGAAATAATGAAAGGTAACACCTATAATTAAGAGCATGTGTAGGATTTTGAAGAGAGTTAATAAAGAGAGGACTTGTAACATTAATTTAATATTAGTTTAAATGAATAAAGGTCCTAAAGTTCATAGAGGAATGAGATACACTAAAATGAGTGCTAAGAATCTATGGAATTAGACACCTTATAAATACAATTCATGATTTTGCATTCATCCCCCACTTTAGCGGGAGTATGAGCCTACAATATACATACTCATGGTAAAGCAGAAGAAAGAGAGTGAGAGAGAGATGATCATATGAAAGACTGCAAAGAGGTAAGACATCATTAATCTCAAGGGAACATGTCTCAAACTAAGGATAGTAAGTTGTACAACCATGTGAAATAACATATGAAAACAAAGTAAACAAACACAATTAAAGGAAAAGTAAAACAAACACAAAAGACACACAACAAAGGGCTCATTAATTGAAGAAATAGCTCTTGAATCTTAGCAGTCAGAGAGAGAATTGATATGAATGGATCCACCATAGACAGGGTGAGGGGGAATGGTAGGGAAAATATGGGGTGGGTCCCCCTTTGTAAATATAGTAGGGAGAGTTCTCTTAATGAAGACCCACTCCTAATATAAGAAAGATCTTTTCTTATAGCTGAATTTTCTTTTTTCCTCCTTGTTAAAATGTTTTTTTTGGATTTAGAGGTGCATTTTTTGGTACAACCATAATATTTTTATAGTGATTCTATTTTTCAATGTATATTATATTTTTAATCAATATTTCCAAATTTTATGCCTTAGATGTATTACATTGGATCGATGATTTACTAAAAACAAAGTCTCTAAATCAACTAGTTGAAGAGACCTTGATGAATATGATATCTCAACCACTAGTATTATGCTTAGAATTTTTTGTGAGAGCACAAGTGGTTACATGGAAAGAGAAAGATCCCGCATCAAATATGATACAATAATTCATGATCCAACCAACTAGAAAGGTGTGTTATGCTTTTGGGATCATAGAGAAGAAGAAAGAGAAAGGAAACCATGAATACATAGGCTAGGAAATCGTGTTATGCTTGATAATTCATGAAATTGAGAGGAATATTATAAAATGTTCTATAAATATATGTTATGCTAGATATAATCATCCCAAGAGAGTGCTTGGTATAAATTTGGAGTTGATAGTGTATCAAATAGTGTTATGTTAGTCAGCCCATCCTAAGGTAGCCAAGAAAAGCATTTTTATGCAAAGAAATGCATTGAAATGATTATGCAAGGAAATCATTGTATCCAAGGTGTTAGCCTTCCCATTTTTGGTTTTCATTGATTTCATTACTCTATAATTATCGGTATCAATGTGATCATATCGATATCGGTCACAATATTTCTTCTATCGATATCAGTATGCTAACTATCATTGATAGAGCACGCCATCGGTTATCACCAACACTTATGTTTTGTGGAATAATTGGTAGGATTTATAGATCTATCATTATATTTTACTATTAACAATAAATTCAATTTTAGTAGCCAGCATAGTTTTATAGGAAAAGAATTATCTACACATTTGGTGCAAAGCCGACAATAAGAATGATTATATCAATAAATGATATATGTGTAGAAGTGATGTACATACTAAGATACATATGATATTTTTAATAATATGGTGATGATTCTATTCACATAATAATTGTTTTAAACTATTTTTATATATAATATTTTATTGGTAAAAGAAGAAGGATTGTATCTTACAGGGAACTGTAATCTATGCATATGATGATGCATGCTCCCCAGTTCAATTTTTGTATATCTAGCCATCACTGTTATTCATGTATTTTGGGAGTGATTCACCCAGTAGTGAGCCACCTACAGTATTATATAACCAGTTACATAATATTTGAGAGATAACACACTCACATAGTTTTCCCCATCTTGGGTTTCCATGAAAAATATCTTGTGTTATGTGTTGCATTATTAGTTTGCTTCTATTTTCTTTCCTGCAAAGTTGAAATATATTAAATGAGAAAATTGTTTATTCATTACATCAATTGGTTAGTCAAATCAATACAAATGAAAAATATATAAAACCAATTTAAATCAAATTATTTCTTCCTAGATAGAATATCCACATGAATTAATCAATTTTCTGTCAGTTTTAGCATGAATTCATCATGAATTGACAATCAAATGACGGAAGATTCTATGAAAATGCCTAAAATTAATATAGAAATGATCAATTTGTTAGGAATAATAGTCCACAAGACAACTAAGATGGGGGGTGAATCTGTTTTAATATAGATTATTAAAGTTTAATCTTTACAAATCAAAACTGCAATACGAATGATAACACAGTAGATTCCAACACCATAACACAATACTTGTTGTCGAAGAAACCCTGTTAAAGGTAAAATCCCGGTGGGAATTAGCACCCACAAGTAATGTACTGAGAGTATAGTATCCATGTTAGGAGCTTATTACAACATTATTGTACACAGACCCTATTAGGAGACATACCCTGTTAGGAGTCAAGATAAAGTAGTAGGCTCACTTTCTAGGCATACTTCCCAAAGAAGGTTAAAACCACCCTCAAGGATTCACAATCTGAACAAGCATATATAGAAAATATACAATCCAGTGAACTGTCTGATGGCAACTATCTTTTCTTGGTCAGTTCCAATGAAGTATAATAATCAGCTCTACTTTACATCCAACAGTCAATAGGCCTTGCAGCTTCCACAATTATTTTCCTTTTCAATCTCTACCACATCTTTCCAAAAGAAAATATCTCACATATATACGCTCTTACAATAATTCTTTAGGTCAGCCAATTAAGCTTTCCTAAAATATAAATAATTGATTAGATCGGCCAATTAAGGCTTTCCAATATGCAAATAAATATATAACCCCTTTCTAAGATACACATGGTACCTAAAGCAAGTAAATATCAAATACAATCCATTACAAATACTTCTAGATCTGCAATCCACGCTCATAATTCATTTTACATGCTACAAGTCTAAAGTCGGCCACCAGATAGGTCTTCTATAGAATATACACCATATTTGACATCACCAGTACTCATACAAAAATAGAACTCAACCCATTATACCAACATATGTCAAATGTACACCAATAATATCGCTTCATCTAAAATATCTTTGCCAGAAAGATATACTCGAAACACAGAGACTGCTCTGTCCAGCATCATAGTTAGAGTCCAGAAATCAGTCTTCACCAAATCAATTGTAACATCTATAATATGCAACATAAATCCAAGCGACCTTAAGAATAAGGTCAACACACATCCTTCTTCATATATCCAACTTTGATTGTCCTGAATCATCTGTACAGTGTATGTGCACTTCTGTTAGTTAAGTAACTAGTATGTCCTCTCCACAGAAATATATGTTGACATCAGTGACAAAACATGAATATCAACAATATGATCAGTACCAAAAAATGATATCATCCAACAATCTCCCCCTTTGGAATTGATGGAAACATATGGAAAAATCCATCAACACAAAAAGTACTCTCTCAATACAATCTTCTCAATATCCTCAACACAAATCTCCCCAAAATAGTAGGGATATTCACATAGACTCTTTTCCCCTTTGACAGCAATGGAAAAGGGTCCCATAACTCATCTGTAGTCTTCTTTAAGGTGTATCTTTTTCAAATATTTGTGTCCAATTTGATCAGGTACAAAATCAACCAAACATGCTCTAGTGTTCCTACGATCACTCCCGATGGGGAGTAGATCCATACATCAATTCCAGAGAATGATATAGCTCTAAAATCCACTAGAATGATGCATATCTACATCAATTAATTACCATTGGGAGGGGCTATCACTCAAAGCATGCTTCTAATATATTCAAAAGTATCTTTTGGCAAAGGTTTAGTAAATATATCTTCTATCTATTCCTTTGTGCTAATGTATTCCAGTTTAATTTCTTTTTCTGCTACTTTCTCCCTCAAGAAATGATACTTAATGGAAATGTGCTTTGTGTTTGAATGCATTACAAGATTCTTCGACATGTTTACTATGCTAGTGTTATCACAGTGGATAATCATTGGTTCTTCAAAAAATATTCCAATGTCTTTCAACATTTGTTTCATCCAAACAACTTGTGTGCAATTTATTGCAGAAACAACATATTTTGACTTAGCGCTAGATTGAGCAATACAGTTGTACTTATTTCTCAACCAAGAAACCAGCCTTTTTCTAAGGAAAAATGCACCACAACTTTTATTCTTTCTGTCATCCACATTACCCACCCAATCAGCATCAGTATAAGCCTACAGGGTAAAATCATCTGATTTTTCATACCAAAATCCATATTCTATTGTCTCTTTCAAATATCTTTATATTATTTTCACTGCAGCAAAATGTGTTTATTTAGGATCTACCTAATATCTAGCCACAATTCCAACTGCATTAGTAATATATGTTCTAGTGTGAGTTAGATATTATATACCACCAATCATAGATCTATACTTTGTCCGAACAACACTTTGAGTTTCATCATTACTAGTTAGTTTGTGTCCAATCACCATAGGTGTTCCAGCAGGTTTACAATCTTCCATTCCAAATTTCTTCAACATTTCCTTAAGATACTTGGTTTGAGATATAAAAATGCCATTCTTACTTTGATTAATTTGAAAACCAAGAAAAAATTTAATTTCACCAATCATTGACATCTCAAATTCATTTTCCATTTCTTTAGAAAACTTCTTACTCATCTTGTCATTTCCTCCAAAAATGATATCATCAACAAAAACTTCTATAATCAAGATTCCATCTTATCAGTTCTTAAATATAAATTACTATCTGAATTACCTTTTCTAAAACCAAGATGAAATAAGTACTTGTCCAACCTTGCATACCATGCCCTCAGTGCTTGTTTCAGTCCATACAGTGCTTTCTTTAGTTTACAGACCATGTTTTCATCATTTTTCAAAGTAAAACCATCAGGTTGCTCAATGTAAACTTCTTCTTCCAAATCACCATTCAAGAATTTTGACTTCACATCTATCAGATAAACCTTAAATTATTTATGTGTAGCATAAGCAAGAAATAATCTCACATCTTCCAATCTAGCAACAGGAGCAAATTTTTCTTCATAGTCTATGCCTTCTTTTTGCGAATAGCCTTTACATACCAGTCTAGCCTTGTTTCTTACCACTGTTCCTTCCTCATCCATCTTGTTTCTGAAAACCCATTTAGTACCAATCACATTTTTGTTCTTAGGTTTTGGAACCAATTCCCAAGTATTATTCTTCTTTATATGTTCAATTTCTTCTTCCATAGCTTTAGTCCAAGATTCATTTCCACATGCTTCATCAAAATTTTTTGGTTCAACTTGAGAAAAAAAACAAATTTATTCTCTAGCTTTAGATCTAATCATCATGCCCTTACTTACATCACCAATTATTTGATCTTCAGGCTAATTCTTCTTTACATACCTCTGTGTCTTAGGAGTCTCAGTAACCTCAATCAGTTCATCTTTAGTCTCATTGTCAACCTTCAGAGGTTCTTCAGGTTCAGTAGTAACCTCTTTCATTTTTTTAACCTAACCACAGTCATATATTCTTTCATGAATCTGAAATTTTTCATCTATCCTCACATTGGCACTTTCAATCAACTTCCTCCATCTCAGATTGTAAAATTTATATGCTTTACTATTATTAGAATAACCAAGAAAAACTCCTTCATCACTTCTAGCATCAAACTTTCCTATCTCATCATCTCTCTTGATATAACATTTACTACCAAATATTCTATGATCAAACCATAATTCATAAGGATTTTTATCTGTACCTTATCTGATCTGAATTATGTTCAAGGTGTACACAGCAATACCAACAACTTCTCCCCAATGAACATGTGATACATTTCCTTCTAGTATCATAGTTCTTGCAATATCTAATATAGCTTTGTTTCATCACTCTGCAATCCCATTATGTTGTTGTGTCCTAGGTGCAGATGTCTGTCTGAATATTCCATGCTCTTCACAGTATGAATTAAATAACTTTGATGTAAACTCACCACCTCTGTATGATCTCAACCACTTTATCTTAAAGCCAAATTCATTCTCAACTTTTTCTTTAAATATCTTGAACTTGTCAAATGCTTCAGACCTCTCTCTCAAATATGTAACCCACATCATCCTAGAAAAATCATCAACAAAAATTATAAATTAATTTTCACCATAGTATGATCTAGTTCTTGTAGGACCACACAGATCTATATGCACTAGATCCAACTTCTCTTTTATTGAATAAGCTTTTCTTTTAAAAGTGCTTCTAGTTTGCTTCCCCATAACACACTCTCTACACATAGTGTTAGATGGCTTTACATTTTTAGGTAGATCTCTTACTACATTTGTCATACTCGCCTTCACAATGTTATCAAAGTTAACATGAAAAAATATTTTGTGCCATAACCAACTATCATAAACCTTCCCAATAAAACAAGAAGCTTCAAATGTATTCAATTCAAATACATTACCTCTAGATTTAGTACCAAATGCAATCAAGTCTCCTGATTTGGTTCTGATAGAGTATTTCCCATTAATAATTTCAATTGATAACCCTTGTCCACTAATTGTCCAACACTCAATAGATTGTTGAAATCCATAAACAAGTAATACATTGTCAGTATTAGTCTTCCCATCTAGAGAAATAGATCCTATTCCAATGTTAAGCTTAGGAGTATTATCACCAAATATGACAACACCACCATCATGTCTTTTCAAACTCACAAACTTATTTTTATCTCCATTCATATGATGTGAAAAACCACTGTCTATAACCCATTCAAATTTATTTTCAACATAGGATACTAAGGATTTTCCTCATGCATAGGTTCATCATCCTTAATGACAATAAATCCAAGTTCATCATAATTATCATCATCATTAGATACAGCTTCACTAGCATAATAAAATTTCTTGTCTTTTGAATACTTAGACTTGAAAAACTTAGGTTTGTGCTTCAGAACTCTTGTAGGACATATAGATGCAAAATTTCCAATCTTGTTACATGAAAAACATTTCAAACCTAATTTGCCTTCAAAATTTCTGTTACCTCTCTTTTCTATTCTAGCAATTAGTGCCACAACTTCATCTATCTTTCTTTCTTCTTCCTGTATCTATTCCCATTCATCGGCATAGACTCCAATTTATTCCCTTAGGTCACTACTGTTGGTGCTTGCATTTCCATATAAGGTCTTTTTGTTCTTGTGCACAGTTGCCTTGAATGTTGTCTCAATGATAGGTAAAGAATCTCCCAATTTTGCGGCCTCAAAAGTAGTTAGCTTTCTGATCAACATCTCTCTAGTAAAGTTCAGTGTTAAAGGTATAATCTCTTCTATAGCATGTACTTTGGTTTTGTAGATAGGTGTCAAAGATCTAAGTATCTTCACAATCAATTCTTCCTCATTGTAAGTGCCTCAAGATTTTTTGATGTCAGTAACCAATTTTTTAATCCTTTGTGCATATGCCCTAATGTTCTCATCTTCTCTCATCTTCATTGATTCCATTTTTGTCTTCCAATTTTTTAGCTTTGCATGTTTAGTAAACTTGTCTCTAATATACAGTGCTTCTAATCTTGTCCATATCTCATGTACAGAGTCCAAGTCTTTTACTTCTATGAATTCACCTTCAGAAAGTGTAGTGATCAAGGATTCCCTTGCAACCATATTACATGAAAATAGCTTCTTTTCATCTCCATTAGCCTTCTCCAATTCATCCTCAGTCATTATCTTTTCACTCTTCTTTGTGATCATCCATTAGTCAATTCTAAAACATAGTAAGTGTGTTCTCATCTTGTTCTTCCAACTGTCAAAGTTTTTAGGATCAAATTTTGGACTATCCTTCCTGTAGTAAGTCATGTTTAGGATCACCTTAATCTGTTAAGCTTTCTCTCTAAGGACCAGTGGCTCCGATACCAATTTTTAGGAATAACAGCCCACAAGACAACTAAGAGGGGGGTGAATCAGTTGTAATATAGATTATTAAACTTTAAACTTTATAAATCAAAACTACAATGTAAATGATAACACAGTAAATGCAAACACCATAACACAATACTTGTTGTCGAAGAAACCCTGTTAAAGGTAAAACCCCGGTGGGAACTAGCACCCATAAATAATATATTAAGAGTATAGTATCCCTGTTAAAATATTTAGCCCTGTTAGGAGCTTATTACAATATTATAGTACACAGTCCCTATTAGGAGATAGACCCTGTTAGGAGTCAAGAAAAATTAGTAGGCTCACTACCCAAGAATACTTCCCAAAGAAGGTTAAAACCACCCATAAGGATTCACAATCCAAACAAATGTATATAGAAAATATACAATCTAGTGAATTGTCTAATAGAAACTGTCTTTGCTTGGTCAGTTCCAATGAAGTATAATAATCATCTCTTCTTTACATCCAGTAGTCAAAAAGCCTTGCATCTTCCATAATTCTTTGCCTTTTCAATTTCTACCACATCTTTCCAAAAGAAAAGATCTCACATATATACTCTCTTACAATAATTCTTTAGGTCAGCCAATTAAGGCTTTCCAATATACAAATAAATATATAAACACTTGCTAAGATACACACGGTACCTAAAAAAAGTAAACATCAATTACAATCCATCACATTTACTTCTAGATCTACAATCCACGCTCACAATTTATTTTACACGCTACATGTATGAAGTCGGCCACTAGATAGGTCTTCTTCAGAATATACACCACAACTGAAGTCACTAGTAATCATACAAAAATAAACCTTAACCCATTGTTCCAACATATGTTGGCTATCTACCAGTAAGTTCACTTTATCTGAAATATCTTTTCCAGAAATATATACCCGAAACACAGAGACCTGCTCTGTCCAACATCACAGTTACAGTCCAGAAACCAGTCTTCACCAAATCAACTGTAACATCTACAATATGAAACATAAAGCTAAGAAACCTTAGGTATAAGTTCAACACACATCCTTCTTCATATATCCAACTTCGGTCATTCTGAATCATCTGTATAGTGTCCATACACTTCTGTCAATTAAGTAACCACTCTATTCTCTCCACAGAAATATATGTTGACATGAGTGACAAAACATAAATATCAACAATATGATCAGTACCAAAAACTTATATCATCCAACACAATTATGCTCCATTATTCTCAATTTAAGTTCCTAAATGCATGAATTGATACAAATGAAGGGAAAATATGAACTAGATTATACTCAATTATATTAGAAATTAGCATTAGTTAGCTACTTGAATGCACTATTTTCCTATGAAATGAGCTTAGAAGGGCTACATTTTATAGATTTCCTTCGGAGGGAAAATGGAACTTTAAATTTGATGATTGAGATTCATCCATGAGGGATGGTTGTGATTGATCCCTTAAGTGATCCATGTGATTGCACCTTATTGGCCAGTGAGTTGATTTTGATGCCACTTTGAGGGAATATAAATATTGTAATTAATTAAAGAATTCACTTTAATTAATACTCTAGTCATGTGATTTTTTATTTTGATTTGATAAAATGACTAGGATTAATTAAGGAATTAATACCTTTAGATAGAGGATCAGTTATGTTTGATTATTGATGAATTATGCAATTAAATTGATCTAATTCAATTACACAATTAGGATTGGATTTGAATTCAATATCCCTATTATGACCTGGGGCAATTTATTTTAGAATAAGGCCACTAATTTGATCAAACCAATTTTAGGAAATTATATTTACCCCTATTTGAATCGATGTGTGATCAGTGCATGGATTCAAAGAATGTCTGATGTCTGATGTCAATATGAATCTGTATTTGATGTGATGTTGGATAAGAGATCACTGATAAAAGATAGTGTAACCAGTTTGATATGATGTTGATGAAACCGATTGCCTGCCAAAGAAATATTGATGTTGATAATAATGATTAACCAATTTGATATCTTGATTGAGATAACCAACTTGATATGGGTATAAAATTTGATATGCCCCTATTGTTAATAAAATTGATTTGATTATGATAGTGAGACTATTAATTTGATATGGTTCTTGATGAAATTGATATGCCCCCGATTGATGTGATTTAGTTTGATCAGACAAGAACTCTGATATGATCGATGATTGTTGCTAGATTTGGTTCGATGATAGATTTAATGAAAAAAATTTGATGCATTATAGTAGATTTGATAACAAAGTTCTTTGATGATCCAAACACAAGAATATGTTGATTATGATTATGCCCCTTAGGAGCGAGATCAAAATGTGATATAAGAATACTGAATGGTGTTGGATGATGATTTGAGAAAATGTTGAATTGATTCAAAAGATTGGATTGATGTTGATGTAGAAGAATATTGATTTATAATCCATTTCTATAGAGCTCCTGATAATGATCTACCATAATGATAGATTCAAGGATCCTGGATGTGATACTCAACCTTGTTGAAGATAGATTTCCCTCCGTAAGGTGATTTTGAATGTAGATAAATGTAGATGAATGAAAGAATGAAATGAATAATATTATAATGAGCTGAAATTTCCATAAATGTATTTATATTGTAATTTTTATCATCATAGAGTTGTTAGTTTTTAGGTATTAGTTGCAAGAAAGTACAACCACCACTAGTACTCAAGAGACCATGATGATATGAATACTACTTTCACATATCAACAAACAAGAATTAATCCTTTTCATATGCAAATGTCCTCGATGATTCTTTTGTGATCATGTCCTAAGACATATATGCACACTATTATGAATTAACTCACAAGAATAAAACAAATAAAATGTCATATTCCTTCTTTGGTCTTCTATTCTAGTGAATCCCAGAATTTGTCAGGAAATATGACAATCAACAATCAATGATAATAGATAGCAGGCAAAGAAAATTTCATGCCCCCTTCCTTGCTTCTCTCGTATGAAGACATCATAGAGTCACTTAGAAGCTATGATAATAAAAATAATAACCATGCTATCCATGATAGGTAGTATTGAGAAAGATTGTTAGTTGATTGCATGAGATTGTTTTTGTTTTGTGATCATTATTTTGTTGATGAGTATTGAGAAACACTGTTTGTTTAAGCTCGTGGGGTGTTGAAAAACACTATGTTGTGTAGCATTAGAACACCTGATATGTGATAGGTAATAAATTGGTTAAATTCACACAGTAAGATGGTTGTCTTGACGACTAGAAACCTGACTCCCCAAGATGACCAGGAACTTGCCCCTAGCTAAATATGACTGCCTTAAGGACAATATGTGGACTGGCTCCAAGCTATGATGATAGGATACAAAACTGAATGGAATGCATGAGGATTCCAAGGATATACAAGATATGTACAAGTTCTGAAGATAAATGCATATTTTATGATTTATTAGATTTTAGATTTTTACAATTTGTTTGAATTTTTAGAGATTTTAGAATGTTTTTGAATTTTTAAAGATTTTAGAAAGGTTTTGGATTTTTAGAGATATTTAAAATGTTTTTGGATTTTTTAGAGATTTTAGAATGTTTTTGGATTTTTTAAATATTACCAATTCTCAATCATGATCACATTTGTTTAACCCCAATGTCTATAAAGGTGTGAGGCATTATGGAAGGATGAGAAAAATGATGGATTATAAGTGGATACACAACTATGGATGAGGCGAGGGAATACGACCTTCAAGGATAGTCTCCTCTAGATTACCCAAGCAAGGGAAAAAGAATATATCAATGTAGGCTCATGAAGCGGTGCTGGATATCATATAGGATAATGATCTGATGTCATGAAAAGCATGTGGTCTAAAAGAGTGGACATGTCAAGAGAGTTCTAAGAACCTTTTTTTTTTTGTTCTTTATTTTGATCAAGACCAAGGGGTCAATTTAGAGAGGATATTGATAGGATAGCATGATCAAGATAAGGGGTGATGGAGTTATAAGTGAATGTTTTTAGATTAGTGCAAGTATTTTCATGGATAATGAGTATTGGTTTGGGATAAGAAAGAGCATGATACGGTAGTTGCATGAAGGAGAATATGATGGATGATGTAGCATGGATAGAGATTGTCTCTAATAGAGAGTGCAAGAGGAATAACTTACGCATAGTAATTGTCCAAGGAACCATAAAAAATGGTTTTCACTATAAGACAAATTTATTTCTCCTTAATTTTTCTACCAAGGTGCCTATTTACCATGTTTTTACCAAGGCACTTTTTCTCTTTTTTGGTTTTTTTTTTCTTTTTGATTTTATAGAGGAACTTAAGCCTCTTTCTCTTTGGATAATTATCCTTTGATGGATATGCTATCATGAGCTAATCTCATTGAAAATATGCTCAAATATGATGATAGGGTGATGATAGGGAAATGATATGAAGGATAAGATAGATGGTGACTAAGGATTTATGCGATGGATTGGATAAGTGGGATGAAAGGATAGTAAGTAGGAGGATAAGAAGAATGTGTAGGTGTTGGATAGTGGATAGGTTATTAAAAGGTTTGAATAGGGGTAGATGGATAAGGTGACAAGATCAAGATTGACACACATCTTGAAAGGTGGTGGAATGATGGAGGAAAAGTGACTGGAAGAGCTTGAGGCTTCAATGTATGAAGGGATATGGATCTTGGTACACAAGGACCCGAGATGGATGAAGAAGATGGTGAAGTATTCAAAGTAATGGATTTTGGGATATGAGGACCCAAATTAGATTTGGAAGATGGAAAATGTTTGAAATGAGATGGAGTGGAAACCTTTGGAAGCATGGATGCCAATTGATTTTTATTTTGTATTCAAGTCTTATAAGAATGACTTTGGAATCCACATATCTTTTGATTTTTTTTTTCTTTTGGATGCTTTAACATGCACTTGTTCAATGATGTATTTAGGAACCCACATTGTCTTCTATTTTCTTATTTTCTTGTTGGACCTTTGTGGTCTCTTTAATATCTCTTTTATCTTTATATTCACATGTCGATTAGACTAGACACGGTGATCTTCATATGTAAGTGGATTCTTGGATTTCTTATTTCTTTTTTTCACATCCAAATTGTTTCCAAAAGACTTGGGAATTGTGGATGAATAAGGTTGATATGGTTGGTTCATATGGATGAGTTGATATGGATGGTTCAAGGATGCATGTCTTTGTTGATCTTGAGGTATGATGGGGAAAGAAGATGACAAGCTAGGAATGATAGGCATAGTGGATGGAGCAATATAAGGACCTAATATGGATAGAAAATTTGAAGGTTTCAAATTTTGGACATAGGGACCAAGAATAGATTTGGATGATGGTGAAGGTAGATACTTGTGTTTAAATGGAGGAATATAAGACAT
This sequence comes from Thuja plicata, assembly GCA_018584345.1. Lineage (NCBI taxonomy): Eukaryota > Viridiplantae > Streptophyta > Pinopsida > Cupressales > Cupressaceae > Thuja > Thuja plicata. The sequence goes on from MU226848.1 coordinate 7,744,137, forward strand.
ATAATGGATATCAATATCTTTAGAGTGAGTTTCATGGCCAAGGATCTCATCTTTAGGAGTCATATTTATACCAATAGGATCAATTTTGATAAGAACTTGTGAAGCTTGAGGGGATTCATTTTTTTGAAAGGAATTTGGAGGAATGATGGTTTCATGAGGTGGATATGGAGGAGTATGAAAAGAAGATGATGTGATACTTTGATCTTGAAAAGGATATTTGGATAATGAAGGAATAATATTTTTCTATTGATTTTCAATAAGCTCATTGGAAGTACAAGGAATATCTTGATCTTTCTTAGGAGAATGAGGGAAATGTAGATCTTGAGGTGGTGGAATATCTTATTGGAATAAATGAAAGGATACAAGAGGATCATCTTGGGATTCTAGGTATATGGGACCTTCATCAAATGTTGGAGGGTATTTGATAATGTCTTGATCTTGATCATTAGTAAGACTTTTTTCTTTGTACATTGGATTATCCTCTTGACATGGAGCCACTTCTAAGGACAAGGAGTAAGTTTGGATATGCATGGGGGATTCTTAAAGGGGTGATGGAGGATTATTTTGAATAGGCATGATATGCATTGAAGCATTTGGAATCTTAGCATCTATGATCTTGGAAGCACGGAATAGACTTGCAACAAGATGTTAATTAGCTTGGATTTCTTTCAGAGGTAGCCCTTGAGGGTAGACATAGTCAACATGGAAAATATCCTCATTAGGTTGATTGTTTGATGGAAATGGTGTAGCTAGTTGTGAATATTTATGAGGTTTAGGAATGGTGGAATAAGTAGAGGTGACATGTGGACCATTTCTATACATAGATTCATAATTTTGATTATGCTTAAGATTAGTATATTGATCTTAATTAGCTGAATTATTAGGATTTTCCACTTCAAATATACCATCCTCAATAAGATCGTAGATTTTATGCTTCAAATCCATGCAATCTGAAGTTTCATGTTCGTTATGTCAATGATAGGCACAATATTTTCTCAAGAATACAAAACTAAATGAAGTGATTTGAGGCAACATGATGAGATTGTTTTCAAGGAGTTCTTCCAAAGCCTATTCGTAAGACTACCCCAAAGGAGTAAATATTCTATCCAATGGACATTTAGATTCACTTGTGCTCTCAAAAGAGATGTGAGATTCAATATCATGAGTATGTGGATCAAAGATAGGATTGGAATGATGTTCTGGAATAACCCCTTGATCAAAGATGGGATTACCATAAGTAGGTCTTTCCTTGCTTGAAGAAGATGAAGATATGTGTGGATCATGATCAAAGAGAAAATAAATGATAAATCTTAGTGAAGACACATTTGATGATGTATCCTTTTCTTCCTTCAAGTATTTAATTTTAGATTGCAAAGATTTGATTTTCTTTGATAGGGCTACAATGAGTTCATCTTCTTCCTTGCGGATATGATCATAGTGCTCAGCCCATTTGTTTTTAACCATCGTAAGATTTTCCTGTCATTTTAGAATAGAGGATTGAGATGAAGATGTATCTAAGGTTAGTCTCTGGAGATCTTTAATTTGGTGTGCCAAGGAGGCCATGAGCATGGAATGGAAGAAAATTTAGAATTGCAAATTTTTCATATATTTTTTAGTTTTTTCTATCTTTTGGTAATTTACATTTTTGTAGGTCTTCTTCTCATTTTTGGGAGTTGAGACTATTGTCGATCACTAAAATTGGATTATCGTAGGCACTCTATTTTACAGATTGAAATTATATTTTTTGGAGACCTTTCCAACAATGAAAACAGTTGTGAATTTTGAGCTCCGAGTCAAAAGTTATGATCTTATGAAGCTGGGGTAAAATTTTGTAGACATTTTGGAAATTTTGTAGAATTATCAAACTGATTTGGATATGTATGACAACAGAAGATGAAAGTACTCCAAAAAGGGTGTTTGAATCAATGACTGGATTTGTCAAAAGACAATCATACATGCCCTCTATTTTGAAAATGACCAAACATGTTATATCTCCCAAAAGCGATGAAACAGAAACCAGAAATGACTTATTAATCGGAGACAACATTTTCATGACCGAAAATGATGAAATCCACTGGAGATGACCAAACATGGTCTAGAAATGATAGAATCAATTTAGGACATGATGTTTTTGTTACTCTAATTACACATTGAAGTTGTCATTATTTATCAAGCAGACATAATGGACAGTCAGTAACAGAGTCACAAATAGGATAGTCAGTTTAATCACCAAACTACAGAGTTAACCAAGAGCACTGATCATGCCTAGATTTAACTGAGTGCATTAATTACCAAGTAGACAATATAAATGAGATACACAGACAACACCAAGAATCGAGAGAAAACAATAACCAAGTGGAACAAAGACCAACTAAAAGTTTGTTATGGCACATCATTCGATGTAACAAATTTTTAGTAGACCTAGATAATGGTTTACATGATTAAGGAGGACATTAATTATGGATTTACAGTATTAATTGTTTATGTCTCCTATTTCTAGATGATCAAGGTAAATTTTGTACACTGTTGATCTTCGGATAGGGATGTAATTGTTAAACCCTAATTAGGTCATATCATTTGATATATAAATGTATAGATGTCAAATTTTTTTATGTATGTTGATCAAGAAATGTTCAAGTAGCCACCATACTACAGACATCAGAGATCAGACAAGGGATTTTCAGAGAAAGAGACTACATTGCAGAAATCAGTTTATAAAACTAAGGCAAGGATACCGAGCATAACAGAGCAGAAGATCAAACTTTTGTTACTCTCTAACAATCATAATAGACCAAAAATCTCTTAACAAAGTAGACTTAACCATCTTATTGTAAATCTCTTAACCAAGTGCACACATAGATTGTGTTGAAAAATCCTCACACAAGGTATATCTAATTAACCTCATTGTTACTCCTATCAGGGTAAGATCATCAAAAGTGATCATTTTTGTAAATCTTTAACAGGCTAACTTTATTTTTGCAGTAGTGAAGTTTTGTGGGTCTCATCACCACCGTAGTTTTTACCTTCTAATAGGGGTTATCTGCAATACAAAAATAATAGTGTCATGAGTACTTAATCTTATGTATGTGTATTGTTTACTTTACATGCATTCACATTTCAACATTGATACTACATTTTGGTATATGTGAATATACTCAATCGGTTAATGATGAACAGTATTAACAAGATTTGATCAAAAAGTTTTAAGGGTACTGATTCACCCCTCCCCTCTCAGTACACATCCTTTCCATTATCTCAACAATTGGTATTAGAGATAGTTCTCTTATTTTGAAGGTTTAATAGCTGAAGAGAAAAGATATTACAATGGAAAGGTATACACTTCACAAAACTATTGAGAATTAGAAGTTACAGTTGTAGATCTATGTCAAACAAAATGAGGAAGCTAAAGAGAAACTCAGAGAGATGTTGATTAAGGGAAAGGACATGGAACTTCACTATCGTCAAATTGATTATCATGAAGAAGAGATTTATGAATAATTTGATGAATCTGGATTTGAATCAGGTAGCATATCCGATGCATCTAAAGGAATCATGTCAAATCTATCTGAAAGTAATCAACAAATTATTGAACAAGTGAAAGCACTATAGATCGGTCAAGATACACAAATGGTTAGAATGGTTGAAGTCTTGAATGATGTAAAGAAAGTTGAACAATATAGAAACATGGTTGTTGATGACAAAAGACAAATGACTGAAAAGTTACAAAAGAAAGAAACTGAGATATTGAGACTTACTGAACATTACTTTGAGATTACCAATCAACTAGTTGCTATGAATCATGAGGCTAATGAAGTGAATACTAAACTTGCAAAAAGAATAGAGAATATTGTTATATTAAAAGAAGAAAATGAAAAACTAAGAAATGTATTGAAGATGTTACAACAACATAATGAAGTAATTAAGAGATCTGAAGAAAGCACTAAGAGAATAGGTGAATTTATGAACTATCAAAGATAAGCAAGGAGAATCATCAAATCAAGTTGAACAAAGGAATGTATACTCAAGCCCAAAGCCCAAGAAGCCCTTTTTCCATCATTGTGGAAAACTAGGCCACACATCAAATGATTTTAGAAGAAAAGCAAAAGGTATTCCTATAAACCCTCCTAAATTCAATGGTATTTTATATAACTATAATAAGCATGGACATCAGGCACATGAGTGTAGATCCAAGTTGAACAAACCACAAAAGAGACCATACATGGATAAATACTATCAAAATTGCAACATGCATGGTCACACATCTCAAGCATGCAGAAAGAACACAAAGCAAATTTGGAAGCCTAAAGGACAAGAAACAGTAAATCAACCAAGAAGAAAAGGCAATGCTTATGCATGGGATTACAACACTTGGAGAAGTTGTGAAACATGTGGTAAATATGGACACATAGCAAAAAAATATATGAGACAATGGAAAACCAAATCTAGGAATTGGTCAAGCTCTGGAATGACATGTTCTCACTATCACAAAGTTGGTCACTTAAGAAGAGATTGTGTAGATTGAATAAACACTTATGGGTATGGAAATACAGTTGAGGAAATTGTGAGGATTAGAAATAAAATGTGGAGAAGAGCATCAAATGTTAATGCAGGACCAAGCACAATAGTCAGTGACACCTCATCTAATGGATTAGGTGGCTCCACCATCTTCAACTAAGAAATACAAGTAGGTATGGAACTATGTTTTGCAATGCTATATCTTACATTAGTTCCTATATTTATTGCACCAATGCCAAATCAACATGAATTAAGATGCACTATGGTATTATATTTTTTATTACTATGATCTAGTTGAGTCAGTTAATATGTATCAAGTTAGAAATGTTAGTCGGTGAAACTATGAAGAGACAACCAAGTTACCATGGTAACCGACTATATGGTATACTCACCAAGATGAAATAGCATTAGTGCTAACCGAGCATAATGTTTGTTCACCAAGTGGTTGGTGAACAATATTTATCGCACCTACCTAAGTTATTTTCTATAAATTTGGTTGACGTGAACTCATTTGTTCACAACGTGATCACAGAGAAGAACAGAGAAAAGAGAGCTAAGTTGCAATAAAGCTTTTTCATGCATTCAACAAAGATTTAAGCAGATTTTGAGCATACAAAGGTTAGTTACTAGGCATTTTTCCCTCACTGAGTTATTCGAGCACATTTTATGGAATCCCTAATATAGAAAACATGGCATCTTCATCACAAATAATGAAAGAAAAAATGGATAAGGATAAGAAGGTTTTTTTGGTGAAGAACTCGACCTGCACGAAACCAAACTATAATATCCATCCACATGTTGTAGCACAACCAGATGATAAAGGCACATTTTCATCTATCCCGCCTAGGGTTATTCTAGTGCAAGATGTGCGTGCATACATTCATTGCAAAATTTTTGAAATTGGATATTTTGAGCTTATGGACACATACCAATCATTGTGCACAGATGGGAAGTTGAAAGAAGACCATAAACACTTAGAGGTTAAAGGGTTAACCAATGCCCTATATTTTCCAAAGGTCTTTCACAATGAATGGATCCACATTATACTTAGAAGAGTCCATGATGGAAATTTATGGATGGATGAACCTAAGAAGATAACCAAGGATGTCATTCATGCATTTACAAGATATCCCATATCCAACAAAACCAAAGCCCTAAGACACCTACCAAGAAATGAGTTGGAAAAGCTAACATTAGCCAAGTGGGACGGTAGAGGTTTGAATATTAACTATACCAATGATCCTGAATTGAGATTCGGTACTTATGTCATTGGGTGTAATATATTCCAGTCTAGCAGACTGAACAATGTACCATGTGGAGCTGTTGACAGCCTACAATATTGTCAAGAAAGGTATAAAAATTGATCTTTCTGAGTTATTGCAAAGGCAACTAGAAGAAAATATGAGAACCATAAGATCGGAAAAGTCAAATACATGTAAGTTTGGTTCATTACTACTTTGAATATTCTTCCATGTGAAAAATTTATTTCCTTCAATTGGTGAAGTTAAGTGGAAGACAGACAGACCAATTACAGTCCAAATAGATGAAATGATTAAAATTCTAGGAAAGAACTTTGAACCTATAATGAATGAGTATTTCTCTAAGTTCAAAGCTGGGATGGAAAAGAGATCCCAGATTCCTATAAAACTAGTAGAACAATACATAGATGATATATGTTTTGTAGTAGATACAGATACAACATTAATCAAAGCAGCAGATCCAAGGACTACATGGCTACCTCCAATGGACTATGAGTTAGATATTGATGTTGCATCTGAGTCTATTGAGAAATTGTTAAATAAGCTTATTGACAAATCTTCCATGAGATTTGGCACCTATGAAGAGGAAAAGACCTGAATAGAGATTTCCTTGAAAGTAAAACAATTGGGTAGGAAAAAGAAAAAGATTGTCAACACCTTGAAGAGGAAACTTACAATCAACGATGAAGAATTGAACAAGTCTAAAGAGGAAATCGAGGATCAGACATCAATTAGTTAAGAAGCAGAACTAGATCATGATACTAAGGACATTAAGTCAGATGTAACACCAGTTAAGGCACCTGAGGAAAAACGGAGCAAGAACACAAAGATTGAATCTCCCTCAAAGACCAGTTCATAGTCAGTGACTAAGGATTCACCACCTTTGAAGAAAGGTGTAGAAAAAATAACAAGACCCTCACCAAATTTTACATACCAAACGCAGAAGCAGAAGGGTACTACTACTGCACCAAGATAAAAGAGGAAATATGTGAAAAAAAAAGATGAAAAGGATGATTATGATGATAATATAGAATAATTCAAGGTTGTACAGAACAAGCCTTCATAGATAATTGATAAGATTACAAAGTCAATCAAGACAACCAGACAGTTAGCACATCCGAAGATACAAGAATATTTTGATCTGACTACCAAGCATAAGGACAAAATAGAAGAAGAAATCATAGGTATGATGACTAACTTTAAACAAGTTCAGTTGAGTTTTCTACTTCTATTCCATCATAAATATATGATAGAATACCATCAAGATGGACATATGCCCTCCAAACCAATAAACAGATGAGAGAAGAAGCTCTCACACTTATAAAAGATGAGTGCATAGTTGAGGAAATTCATGATATAATGAGACAATATGCCAATCAATTTCAAAAGAAACAAAGAACATTGAATATCCTACAAGGAAATATGAAGGAAGTGGATATTGAGAGAACCAAAAATTGGAACAAACTGTTGAATCCAACTAAGGACATCCAAGATACCGAGCAAGTAAATGATGTTGCATCTACTGGACTAAGTACACAACCCATAACCATTGATGATGCGGCAATAAATGATGTATTAGATGGTATTCCCTAACTCTTGACTAATTTAGGTCACCCAGATATCACAATAACTTATGTAACCGAAGGTGATCCAGATGATAAAGCCAAGGAAGATGAGTTAATGGGAGAATCTAAGAATATAGATGAACAAGACATATCATAGGTCCCCCAAGAAAATGTACTAGGTGAGTTACCTATTCTGGTCAAAGAAATTGAAATTGAGACCGAAGCACAACAAAAGCCACCCAAACAAGCAGCAGATATAATTGAAGATAAGGGTGAAGATCACGGTAAAGAGACCAAGAATAGTGGTGGAGCAACAAAAGGTGATGAACCTAAAGATACCACTAATGCTGAAAAAGAGAAAGGTGAAGGTAACATAGAGACTCCTAACAAGATAGTAGATACATCTACTACAGATACAATGTCAGCTAGTGAGGCACCTCACCAAGGTATCACACCGAGTATCAAAAAATCAAAGTCAGTAACCGAGAAAAAGGCTAAGAATAATAATAATAATAATAATAATAATAATAATAAGAAGAAGAAGAAGAAGAAGAAGAAGAAGAAGAAGAAGAAGAAGAAGAAGAAGAAGAAGAAACATGAGACATTGGCAAAGAATTTCATTGCCACCTAGGAATTATTAGTTATAGAAAGCATATATGATATGCATGCTCAGCTAAATATAGAGCTACTCACCCTCAATAATTTGAAGGAGGAATGAGATAATTTATTGGAAACACTCAAGAATGCCCATCCCAATATTTTTTACAAACTATAAGTTATGCACCTTTTGTCATTATTTTCAAAAAAGGGGGAAACATATGTATATATGTATAGTAAAGGGGGATACTATAATCTGTATGAGTTCATATACATATACTAAGTATATACAAAGGGGGAGCATGTACAAAGGGGGAGTCACTATGTATAGTATTATGTACAGTACTAAGTTTTTGATACTAATGCCAAAGGGGGAGAATGTTACTCCAATTGCACATTGAAGTTGTCATTAGTTATCAAGAAGACATAATGGATAGTCAGTAAGAGAGTCACAAAAAGGATAATCAGTTTAATCACCAAAGTATAGAGTTAACCAAGAGCACTGATCACACCCAGAGTTAACCGAGTGTAGTAATTACTGAATAGACATTATAAATGAGATACATAGACAACACCGAGCACCAAGAGACAACAATATCTAGGTGGAACAAAGACCACCTAAAAGTTTGTTATGGCACATCATTCGATGTAACAACTTTTTAGCTAACCTAGATAATAGTTTACACAATCGATGAGGACGTTAATTACATATTTATAGCATTAGTTATTTGTCTCCTATGTGTAGATGATCAAGGTACATTTTGTACACCGTTGATCTTAGGATAAGGATGTAATTGTTAAACCCTAATTAAGTTATATCATTTAATATATAAATTTATAGATGCCAAATTATGTTATGTATGTTGACCAAGAAATGATCAAGTAGCCACCATACTATAGACATCACAGATTATACAAGAGATTTTAAGAGAAAGAGACTACATTGGAGAAATCAATTTATAGAACTAAGGCAAGGCTACCAAGTAGAATAGAGAAGAATTTAAAAATTTTGTTACTCTCTAACAATTGTAATAGACCCTAAATCTCTTAACAGAGTAGACATAATCATCTTATTGTAAATCTCTTAACCGAGTGCACACATAGATTGTATTGCAAAATCCTCACACGAGGTAGATCTAATCGATCTCATTATTACTCCTAATAGGGTAAGATCATTATAAGTGATCATTTTTGTAAAGCTTTAATAGGCTACCTTTATTTCTGTAGTAGTGACGTTTTGTGGGTCTCATCCCCACCATAGTTTTTACCTTCTAACATGGGTTTTCTACGATACCAAAATACTAGTGTCATGAGTACTTAATCTTATGTATGTGTATTGTTTACTTTTCATGCATTTACATTTTAGCATTGATACTACATGTTTGGTATATGTGAATCTACTCAATTGGTTAATGAAGAATAATGTTAACAAGATTTGATAAAAAAAAATTTAGGGTACTGATTCACCCCTCCCCTCTTAGTACACATCCTTTCCATTATCCCAAGAGTTTTAAACCCTGGAGATGATGAAAAAAATACCAGAGATGATGTTTTATGACTAGAGATGACATTTTGAGTGTAGGAAATGACCTTTTTAGAATCTGTGTCTAGATGAAATTCAACATTTTGCAAGGTTTTTGATGTTTTAGGTGTGTTTCAAGGTGTTCTTGTTTATTTAATTAGGGATACATACAAGTCAAACAGAATGATGTCTTTTGTTTTGTCAACTTGTTTAGTTTTTTTGTAATTGTATCCACATTTGAAAACACACCTATCCCTATAGAATTGGATTAGCATGAAAAAAATCTCTTTTAAACTCAGGTACACACTCAAAAGCTAATCAAAATATGGTCATCACCAAGCACGCAATGGCTCCAGTCATAATGTTGTATTATCTAACTCCAAGCACTAATGAGGGCAAGATTTGAAGAGTATCCTAGGGAAGTTACTATCTTCTTTGCATAAATATTATCACCTTTGAGAGGTGAACTAGGTGGCTTCTATGCTATAGATTCTATTATGGGTCTTCATTTGGTTTTATCATTTGTATTCATGCAAGCGTTATTTCAGGTGTATAGTCCCACAAAGTGTCTTAACAAAAGAAGTCACGTAAATGTGATTACAACTGTGAGGCCCTACTTTGTGTTAGACATGGGTTGAGTATAAGCTCAAATGGAATCCAACTTCTAAATATTTTTCCTCAAGAAGTAAATTTTATTAATATGAGTTGGAGTGGTGTGGCTCACACCTTTTTCTCATGTGGGTCGTTCCCAGGAGATTTTTTCCTCAATTGGAAGGTCCATCTAAAGGTTATAAAAATAATGGAAATGATTTAGATTCAAGGGTCTAGGTTTTTAATTTTCCAAAAGGGAAAAGTGCATACTCCCTATCTTGTCACTTCTCCCAAACACATCAAACAATAATTCATTTACAATGAATTTGAACTCAAAACTTAACTTGACATTTGAGTTTCTAATTTTCCCAAAGGGAAAAGAGAATAATCCTCTAGTCAACTTAAGAATTAAATCAAAATTTGAATCTAGATGCCTAAAAAAAATCTTAATCAAGCATAAAGTTTGATTTATTCTTCTAAGGCAACCTACATTTGACAAGCATTATTAGTTTTCATGTGTTTGATTCCATATCTTTGACAATTGGCTCCTTGACATCATCCTGCATGAACTTGTTAGGATGCTTTCAATATTCAACATCACAAAAAATCACACATTAGCTAATTAGTACCAAAATATGATAGAAAATATTCTGCATTTTTTACTCTCAGGTTTCTAGATGATGAAATAGAAACCAAAAATAATGCTTTAACCCAAACAAAAAAATGTCTCCCTCAGATGAAAAAATACCCTGGAAATGAAAAAATGTTTACCGTAGATGACACTTTCTCCCAGATAAAATGAAAGAAATGCTAGAAATGACTAAATGTAGAAATTATACAATTGCCACTGCAAAAGAGACCAGAAATGAAGACAACATCAAGAATCTAGAAGCACCAAAACTATAAAAGATTATTGTACTAGAAAATAATGTGGTTATCATAGATGTTGAGGATAAAAAAGAAGAAGATGTACCTAAAGAAGAACCATAACCATATAATTAGGATGGTGATGAGGAAATGGAAGAAAGAAAAAAAAGTAACAAAGGATGAAGTTGTGATAACTAATAGTGAAGATAAGAAAACTATAACTGATAAAGGAGAAAATAAGTTTAAGGAAATATATATTCCAGTATTCATCGACACTCTTGAGCTAGAAATTGAGTTAATCAATCATAGACCTAATATTGGAACCAATTCCCAGAGTTTCCTAAGGGACTTCATCCCTTCTCCACTTTCTATTAAACTGGATACATCTTCCATTTTCATTGATTTCAACAAGATTACTAAAAAATATAAGTTCCAAATTGGACAAACTATCACCACCACTACACAAGAAGAGTTATTGAGAGAGTCTGAGGAAAAAGGAGAGATTATTAATGAAACTGTATCGACTCTACATGCTCTTGTTCCAACATGCTCATTTTACTCCACATGTTCCATCAAAGATAAGTGTAATTTACTTTTTACTATTGTTAAGTACTTGACTTCCTTGAAAGATGATTGAATCTTATTAAGAGAGGAAGGAAATAAGTGTTCCTTTCTATAGCAATTTCACCATAAGCATCATGAATCATTTTCTGAGTTACACAAACTAATTCTTCAAGGCCAAGAACTTCTTGAGGATGGAAACAAATTTTATCATTACACATTACAATGGTCAGTAGCAATAGAAAAGATAAATAAGATGATGGATGATGTAGAAATTCAGATCAATATTTATTTCAACTCCTACAAGATCGCCGATGATCTAGATGACTCCATCCATTCCCAAATAGATCTCTTGTACAATAAATTCCTTAAATTACAACATCAATGGAATTCTATCACTATTCCATGTACCAACTTATAGGATTTATGTGTTCTATGCATATCACATGAGAGTATTAATTTTATGAGTGCACAAAGCTATTTTGAGGGTGCACCGACAACTCTTCTCGAAGCCGAAGATATGCTTACTTCGGTGCAAGTTCATATGTTTCAGTTAGAATAGGGAAATAAGAAATGGAATGCAAGTAAAGTAACATGGATAGAGGCACTTCAAGGTTGGAAAATATAGTTGAGGTTGTTTAGTGTGATGCCTCAAGTCTGTAAGTATGTTTTTTTTTATTCTCAGCTAGTTGTGCCACCTTCTCATTAATGGAAAAGGGGGGAGATAAAAAAATTAAAAAAAGATGGGTACAAAAATAGTTTTTTTAAAAAGGTTCTGAAAAAAAGTAAGTTAAGATTAATATATCAGGATGTCCCTCTTAGGGTAATTTTTGAAGTTTTTAAAGTTTTTGGAGATAGTTTTGTTCGTCAACATATTTTTGGTTTGCAGTTCATTTTTTGGTTGTCCAAAATAATTGTTGGTTTTTCATCAATGAAAAAGAGGGAGATTGTTATTTTCCTTCTCAGTTTTGGTTTTCATTGATGTCATTAATCTAGATGTATCAGTATCGGTGTGATCCTATCAATATCGATCACAGTATTACTTCTATCGGTATTGGTATGCTAACATTCATCGACAAAGCACGTCATCGATTATCACCGATAGTTATGTTTTGTGGAATTATCAACAAGATTTATGTATCTATCATTACATGGCACTATTAAAAATAAATTTAGTTTGAGAAGTCGATGGGATTTTAGAGGAAAATAATTATCTACAAATTTGGTGCACAACCAACAACAAGATTGATTATATCGATGAATGATATATATAGAAGTGATGTACATACTTAGATACATGTGATCGTTGTAATAATATGATGATGATGCTATGCACTTGTGAAACTTTGTAAACTATTTGTATATATGATATTTTATTGCTGAACGAAGAAGGATTGAATCTTACAGAGAATTATAATCTATGCATATGTTGATACATGCTCCTAAATTTAATTTTTGTATATGCAGCCATCAATACTATTTCTATATTTTGGTAGTGAGCCACCTCGATAGTGAACCACCTACTATATTATATAACTGGTTACAAAATACTTGAGAGCTAACCCCTCTCACTTAGTTTTTCCGAAAACAATATTTTGTGCTATGTGTTGCAGTATTAGTTTGATTCTATTTCCTTTCCTACAAAGTTGAAATATTTTAAATGAGAAAAGTGTTAAGTGTTTTAAGTTTCTCAAGAAAGTACCAATTCACCCCTCCCATCTCAGTATATCGGGTGTTCAACACAATGAAATATACTAAGAAATTTGTAATAGATTATAAAGGAAAGCATTGTATCCAAGAAAATTCACTAAAAATTGTATAAAAGGATTATCCAAGAAAATCATTTTACCCAAGGAAAACCACTAAACATTGTACAAAGGGATTATCTAAGGAAGGAATTTTATTTAAGGAAATCCACTAAAATATATGTAAAATGACTATCTAAGGAAAGAATTGTATCCAAGTAAATTTATTAAAAAATGTGTAAAACAATTATCCAAGGAAAGCATTGTATCCAAGGGAATCTGCTATATAATACACAAGGAGGTTGCATATATTTCCCCCTCCCTAAGATGGAAAACAAGGTTATGATGGAATCTTAAGGAAAACAAGAATAAGGATACCCACCTTCAACACCAAGGAGATACTCTTTAGGAAACAATGTATATGCAACCCTAGCCAAAAAGGCATAACTCTTTTTAAGCTAAGGGAGAGATAGTTATTAAAAATATAACTTGCAACAAGTGTTAAGGGATACTTTTGAGAGAGAAGGAAGAGATCTTTTCTCAAACATATATACCTCCAAGAGGATATATTCAACAAAAATAAAATCCTTGACCAAAAGAGGGGAAAGGGAACAAAAATTCACCTTTTTCCCCCTATTGCTAGGTAAAAAGGGATTCTTGATGAAGAATAATATACTTTAAGCCCCCAAATAAGGGATTTTTTATGATGGACATGTATTTTAAAACAAGGAATGGTTTATGATAAAGGATACACACCTATTATGTAAGAGATAATTCTTAATTAAAACAAACAATTCCATGTAAAAAAAGATATCACATAATAAACAAACACCACTTCACCAAGGAAAGTGGATCCTTAGAAAAGAGAAAATGAAATCTTTCCCATAGTGTGAAGGAAAATAAAATAATTCATATAATTATCAATAAGTTTTTAAATAAGAAGAATCAAGGATACATACCTTCCCTATTTCTAGGTAAGGGGATACTTGGAAAAGGACAACACACTATGTACCCTAAGTGAGAGATATTTTATGATATACATACACTTTTATGGGAGTAAGAGGTTGTTAAAAAGGATGTAAATATCCTAAAAAGGATAAAAATCCTCATTAAAAATAAGCAATTCCATGCAAAAATGGACACCATGTTATAAAAGATACAAGTCAACAAAGGGAAAATGGATCCTTAGAAAAGATAAGGAATTGACAATATAACCATTTCCCCCCAAGCATGAAGGTACATAAAGAAACTATTATGTTTCTCACAAGGTAGGATTGTAAATGAAAGTATAGCACTATGAAAAAAGAGATCCCCCAATAAAAAAAAAAACTACTAAGATTGCATAGTTTGGAGAAACATAATAGTTGAAGGAAATACTAGGGTACTACATTTATAGTACCACTATAACTAATTTGTTTCATCTCTATGTTTACATCATGATATGAGTTATAAGGATAAGTTCTTATGTTTTTAAGAAATGAATGATCATGTTTTTAAAATGGATGTGAAATATATTTTCTTGAGTTGTAAATCCTAAGTCATTTTGAGTTCTTTGTGAGGGAGAAGGGTATGTAGGTACTTGTTCCATATTTCCAAGATCTTGTCCACTATATTATTTCTTATAAATCAAGTTATAGCCAAATTCGTAATATATCTTTAATTTGGAAGGGTAATACATTCAATGTGAGGTTTATTGAAATGTTTTGTGTAGGGATGGATAGTAGGAGGATTTATCTCTATAGGAAGATGCTTAATCCTAACATCATTATGCACTTTAGTAGGTTGGGAAGAAGCATTCTCATCTAGGTATTCATCTTCTCTAAATGCTCTATTAGGAGATAGATCATGAATAAAATGAATAAAATAAAATTGTCTCAAAGTATGTTGATATTTACAATAAGATCAAGGAGAGTAAAGAGGATATAGATTAATATGTTTATCTTGCTCTACTTCCCTGAAGTATCTTTGTGAGGAGAGGACCCATTACTACTCTTTAATGTTGCATCTCTATTGGGGAGATCATGAATAGGAGTATTGATTCTATCCTTATTGACAAAAGATACCCTAGAAAAGATTTGGGTGTGATTCATCAATGCTTCATATATAGGAGATGTGTCATTTATGTATAGAAAAGGTAGAGTATCCTTAATGAACTTAATATCATCATGTTACTTAAAAATTCCATAATGAGTATGATGATATTTAGGAGAGAGAAAAACATAGCTCATGAAGGCCTAATCCATAGAAAGTGGAGTTTTATTAGAATAAATAGACATGATATCATCCTCTTGCACCAAATGATCCTAATAGGGGAATTACATCTTAGGAGATGGATCAACATCATTCCTTAAGTCCCCTTCCTTAGGAGAGAGATCTTTAAAATAATTTTTGATAGCGTCTTATTGAAATGAAATATCCTAATGGGTGGGATCAATCTTGGAAATGGGTAAATCATAACCATGGATAAAAGGAAGAACTAATTTTTCATCATATGCATGAAAGGGAACATATTGAATATCTTGGATAAAACTTGAAAATGAACTAACAAAAGAAGATAATAAATAAAATACATTATTTAAAACAAGGAATATAAATATGACTAATGAAAGAATATAAAAATATGTTATAATGTAATGAAAGAAAATGATATTTGCAAATATAAATTAGAAGTGGGTGTAAGAGACATTGGGCTCACCAAAATGTAAGGTAGGAAATAGGGTTGACTACAATGCACAAATAAAATACGAAGCTTAGGAATATCTCCCAATTACATTGGAAGGAAGATAATTCATTAGGCCTCAAGAGAGATGGATCTCTAGGAGGATGCAATGATATTTTTCTATAAATTAAAGTTTCTATGTAATAATGGAAAGAATATAAAATTTGAAGTTAAATGGAGGGAATTGGGAGTTTTTTGTGTGTTCAAGAAGCTTGAGAATGGATGGATGGATTTTTGAAAGGATCTAGAACTAGTAGACTATAACTAACTTATGATTTAAACCTAAGGCATAAAAGGAGGGAACATGGTGCCTTTATTTTCCTATTCCCAAGAGCAATATGCCTAGCTCAACTAGGTCCCAATATTTTCTAACAAAATGACTTGTAAACTCTAGATCTTCACTATATATTTCTATAACTCTTCTCACATGTCCATCACTTATACTTACACACAAAAAGGGATGAAATACTTTGTATAAATATTTTTTTCTAATTCAACCCTTGATTCATGAATTAACCTTGGAATTGAAATGAAATATGGTTCAGATTTGAAAATGTAGATGTCATATACTTTGACAATGTAATGCTCTTTTAATGTAATCACAAGTGTTGGTGCAATAACATGATTCCACAAAAACCTAAAAATAAATCATAAATATATGGTTGTATGAAGTTTATTGAAGCTTTACCCAATGTAAAATATGGTGGGATGAAATGCCTTGAATGTTGAAAATTTTCTCCTTGAATGCTCAGATGTAAATTTTTAGTTGAGAGCTCTAATTGCACTTGAGAGGTATATCTAAAATGAGAGAGGGTGGTTTTCTTTTATACCTCTAGTAATTTTGGGGAGGGAAAATTGGAGTAGACCAACACGAGATTAGAAGTCCTTCTCAATTGGCCTAACCATTGCATGGTCCAAATTTGAAGTGGATTTGGCAAGAATGGGGCACCCTAATTGGATTGTTCTCCAATTTGGGGTGCCTTTATTGGCCCATTCCACCCAATTCAGCCCAAAATTTAAATCTAAGGTCAAAAATGTTAATAAGGGGTTAGATTTAATATGTAAATGGAGTATGATTTCATGATTGATGACAAGAGGCCACTTATGTTTAAAATAGGCCCTAGGTGAGCAATAAATTGATGAGGGGATGAAATAATTAAAGGGAACACATATAATTAAGGACCCATGTAGGATTTTGAAGAGATTTAATTAAGAGAGGAATAATAATATTAATTTAAATCAATAAAGGTCCTAAAATTCACATAGGAATGATACACAATAAAATAAATGATAATAAAGTGTGGAACTAGAAACCTTAGAGAAAGGTGTATAATATATGACCCTACAAGAGCGTGCATTTTCCTCAACGTGTAGTAACACTACATTCAGGGTTCTTTTTTATAGTGATAATAGATACATGATCATCTTCACCTCTCAGGTGATTAGTGGTGTACTCATAAGGGATATTGGCATGGTTGACATTTTTTTTCAGGTTTAGAGGCTTTTTCTTTCTAATGATTGTCTAAAGGATCCTTGAATACCTCATTATTTGAGTTACCCAAAAGTGCACCTGTCAACTATGATTTTTCCTTGTTCATTATGATCTTGGATAAGGTTCTTAAGATATTTACAATTGTCTTTATCGTGTCCCTTATTTTTTTTATACTCATAATAGTCAAGAACATTTCACCATGGGGGTTTAACTTTAGGATCATACATCCTACCTTTAGGTAATGCGTTGATATTGTGTGTAAGGAACTATTTCACAGTTGACTCGAGTGATTTTCGAAAGGTGTAAATTGTCTTTGTGGATAGTATCTTGTTGTATCCTTTTGATTGGTATGATCACTAGGACCCTTAAGGCTTAATATAGTTTGTGCAATTTTAACAATTTTTCCATCTACCACCCCATCACTTATCATGTTTTTATTTTTAGACCAAAAGAAAGGTTTATCATTGTTGCTTGAGATATCCTTTTTTCATTTATGTTTTTTATAGTTCTTTTGTTAATGAGGGATTTCTAAATAATGAATAATTTTTATATGATGTCCTCAAAGGAATTTATACATTGGACTCAAAATTGGAAGCCGTTCCCTTCATTCAAGTTTTGTAAAAAGAGCTCCACCAATTTTTTTTAAGGATATTGTAAGGATATTTCTTAGCCAAAATTCACCATCATTGTAGAAAAAAAATAAAGGATTCTCCATTATTTTGTTTGGTTTTTTAAATATTTATCATGGTAATTTTATTTTCAATGTGATTAGTGTGTCACAAATATCTTGGCTTGCTCATTAAAGTTCTTAATTCTATGGGATAATCATGAAAAGTATTATATAGATTTTTCCAATAGGTTACATAGAAGTAAGTGCATAAGATAAGTATTATTAGAATCAACCTCTAAAAAAGTCATGAAAAAATCCTTCATGTGGTTCTGAGGGTCTCATTTTCTCTTGTATTTGTTAAACATTGGTACCTCAAAAGTGGGTGGAAAAGGTGGCATGTATAGGCTCCAATCAAAAGGCTAAGGGCATGTGTCCTGAATGGAAAATTTCTTTCTAGAACACATAGTTTTTATATTATCCACTTGTTGTTGGAGGGCTTGAATTTGTTTGTCCAAGAAATTGTTAGGTTGGATTGTGATGATGGTGCGGGGATGTTGTAGTTGTATTCAAGTTCGTATGCTTGATATTTTTGTTGGTAATTGGATTAATGACTAGGATTGACATGAGGGTTGATGTTTTAATGTTGATCTCATGTATTATGGACACGTTATTCATTTTTGGTAGAATAGGGACCTTGATTGTTTTTTTTAGTATAAGGACCTTGGTTATCTAGTTGCGTATGGGTGGTCTCATTAATTTGCAAAAGATATGACATTAAATCATGTACAAAAGGGGATTGTTGAGCATTTCCACTAGCACTAGAATTATCATCCCCCTTGGTATTTCTCCCTCTAAGGAAATACACATAAAATCTAGTGGGTATTTTGACTCCTTTGGTAGCTCAAAATATGAAATAAAAATTAGGTTTATGCTTTACCTTTTCCTTGAGAAGTTTGAAAAAATTAAGGTCATAGTGAGAATTTTCTATCTCCTTATAGGGTATCTCATCACCACTACTAGTGTGGTTACCATCCCTTGGTTATCTATCTCCATCATGAAAATTTTTCAATTATTTTCTTATGTGTGTTCTACTTTAATGGACACAAAAGAGTTCTACCCTTGGGAAGGAGGAAGGTGATGAATCAAATGGTATGATGGTGAGGAAGCTAAAGATTGATAAAACACATTGAAATAGGTAAAAGAGTGACTCTATATCATTTTATAAAAGGATAGGGTAAGGATGATTTGGACTATGATGAATAGTCACAAACCAATTATCAAGAGGGAGAACACTACTAAGCAGGTGATAAAATCCAAGATGAGGTAACCCACTCACATATTTTAGGATGATTCTCTACTTAATGATCAGGAATACAAAGTGACAAGGACCTACTAGTAATAGCCAAAATATAATAAGATCAAGAGAAGTCTAAAATAGGATGTAGTGAGATATATAAAATAAATGTGAAAGATTTGAAAGGTATATAATGTGATGAAGGATTAGCTAATGAAAAATTTGGAAACAAGTTATAACTTAAGCTATTTAAGCCCAATGAATTGACCCTTAAATTTTAGCTCTTGTATCAAGTTTGTAACAACAGATCTAAAAGGTTTAATACTGGTGAAGAAAATGTGTAGGAACAATGAACAAACATGTAGAAAAATGCATTAGAATAGATATTAGGTGTGAAATAATATGTGTTAAAGCTATAGGTAGATATCCCAAATGAAAAAATTTCATGTTAGGACTCCTAAATTCATCTAAAACCATAGAATTATTGTCTAGATATGAATTTTTGTGTGATAAAATGGAAACAAGACACATCTAACAATAGAAAATATGTGTCTTGGCTATTTTGACTCCCTAAATTCAAAAATTGTAATATCAAAGGGGGGCCTAAAATGGAGCCCAAGGATAATTAGATAAAATAGCTTCAAAAACATATAAATGCTCTCATAAAAGAACACAACCAAGAAGTCAAGTGAGTTAGTTATTAGACTAGGCCCAAGTAATAAAACATCCATCCATGTTTGATGGCTAGAGGTCTAGTGAGATGACCTCAAAGGAAACTATCTCACCTTTCCTCTTACCCTGAAAGTTAAAATGAAACCTTATAATTGAGATATTTCCTTAAAGGGGGGTTACATGTTGACTATCTTCAGGGTATGATCTACATCTATTGAACCAATCCAATAATGATATAAGGATAGTATCTAAATCACAAATGTGTATAGAAGAGGGAATCATAGGAATACAGATGTGTGCACAAGTGGGAAGCCCAAGTGAACAAACTAGCAATCAAGCCTAGAGATCAATCTTAGATCCTTAGCCTTGAGTCTCAAATAACTAAGGACATCAAGGATACACCTTGTATGACAATGATCAGATTAAGCGTTGAAATTTTCCCTTGCCCATTTATATAGACCATTATAGATTTGTGCTTGATTTTTAACACTGGGGTGATAAAGCCCCAAGGTAAGCCTCTTATCGAAAAAAAAAAACAAGAATGTAATGATTTATCTTACACCCAAGATCCACAAAGGAGAGGGGGAGGATATGTCATGACACCCTAAGGTAACACAAATAATGAAAGAGCACAAAACACATCAAAAAATTATTCTTTAACCTTAGGAATTTTAAATGTTATATAGTATAGAAAAAAAATATAAATATCCAAAACATGCACCTAAAAATGTATTAGCATTTCTAATTCTAGCCTTGGATGCATGAAACAAGTTGCACCACTTGGTTAGTCCAAAGGGTTAGCTCAAGATAATCAAAACTTGAAATGAATTGTCTATTTAAAAAGTGTAGAAATAGAAAATAAAATCACATATATTCCTATCATACACATAGATAGAGATAGAAAATATGCAAGATCTAGAATAAAAAATAGTGGATATGAAGTGTAACATATAAAATGGGAGTCACCAAAATGTAAAGGATAAATAATGTGATATAATGGAAATGGAAAGGTTTATTATAATGTATTGTTATTATTATATTGTTGAGATAGTGGAGAAGGTAATATTCTCCTCTTAATCCCAAATTTCATAAAGGGAAGAGCCAAATTGATTAACCCCAAAGAAAGGATCAATGCATAAATGAATCAACCTATTAAGGATAGGGATAGAGATAAGAGCCCTAAATTCCATTTTATAGAAGAGAGTGTGTAATAGATTTAGGAAGATTAAAACTTTAATTGAAATGAATTGAAGACAAGTACTAACCTTGAAATGCAATAGATCTGAAGAATGCTATTTTCGGGTGTTTGCACTGAGTTTTTGGATATTTTGCAACAGGATATGGAATAGAAACAAAGAGATGAATAAAACCTAGAAATCTTTTCCAAATCTAGCTTAGGTCTGATTTTGACCCAAAAATTAATGTCACCTTTGACCCAAAATTTCTGATTCTGACCCAGAATCTCCAATTTTGACCCAGATCAGAATGTTGATTTTGACCCAGAAATGAATGTTGCCTTTGACCCAAAAGTTCTGATTGTGAGCCAGAATTTCTAATTCTGACTTGTACAATCTGATAGAAAATCTGTTTCCAGATCATGAAAGTTTGTTGAAAAGGGTATCCGAATCTGCACTCCAAATCGATGTTTCGAACCTTTCCCTGCAAGAAAAATGGTTTGTTTGTTGGGGAGAGGGGTTCACCTTAGTCAAACCCCAATTTTGTAATTAACCTTATAATTGAATTTAAATTGAATAAATAAACAAAGTAAATAAACAAATTCACCTTGCTTGTATAGAAATCTTTGTGGCAGATTTGAATCCGTGGATCCACAAGTATGTATGCACCAAATGTATGTAGAATGTAGAATGTCTGATGGAGGATGTATCAAATCAATTTCTTGTAGATCTTCAACACCAATATTGAATGGATCTTGAATAGGAAGAGGCTTGGAGGAATGTGGATAGAGAAATCTTCAACAAGAGGGTTCCATAGAGCTGGAATCCTTCAATGGCTACCAATGGATCTCCTTGATGAATTGAATGCTTGAAGGTGCTTGAATGCTTAAATTATTGAGAGTAGATAATTTCTTCTTATCTTTCATTTTCAAGTCTTAGATGCTTCTTTCTTGTTTGGTGATTTTTTGGTTCCCAGCCTTAGAGAAAATGAGAGGAGAAAGCTTCCTTTTATATGAATCTAGGGCACAATCTTCTAGAGAGGCCTACATAAGAGAATTAAATTCTAATTAGAAATATATCACTAGAATTGGACCTATATTAAATATAATTTCAATATTCATTGCTCTGAAGACTGAAACAGCCGACCCAGAAGCAGGAATTAAATCTTTTTGAAGCCTAACATTTAGAAACTCTGGAAACTTGAAATCTGGACCCTAGGTCAGAATTGAGGTCAATTCTGACCTAGGTTAGGGTTGAGTTTGACCTTGACCAAGGTCAAGGTTGAGGTTGACCTTGACCAAGGTTAAGGTCAAGGTTGAACTTGACCCAGAAAGGTTGATTTTGACCCTGAGGTCAAAACTCTCAGGTTTGTAGTTTAGGATGCCAGAAATAGGCCAGCGAGAAGTGGGAAATGGATCAGAATAAGGGGGAAATCTAGATCCAAGTCAGAGACCTATTCAAGGCACTTGGCATGACCCAAAACCATTTACTCAGAGGGATAAACCAGTGTACAATGGAAGTTCTTCCATTTTCTGACTATACATGAATCCAAAATCCTAGGGATAGAAACTATAAAACAAAACCAAAAGTGCAACAATATTGAGAAAAAGTGCAACAATACTAAGAAAATGTGTAGCAATATTGATCATGTAGAAAAGTCTTGGATAACTGATGGGGGGAAGGGGGTTAATCATTTATCATTAAACAATTTTCATTAACTTAATCAATTTGGTGCTAGCTTAATTCAATCATATTAACATAACATATATAAACTTAAAAGCACAAAGAAACATTGAACATAATGAACATCAGATTTATGTGGAAAACCCAAGATGTAAAAACCACAGTGTATCATCCTAAAAAGTAAGTACCCCTAATTAGGTTCTCATTTTAGTCCCATTTTAATATGAATGGGTTTCCACATTGATTTCATGCTCTCCTAACACTAGTCAGACCTTCAAAATAATATTATGAGTCTATTTTAATTTAATTTCTTTAAAACTCAAGGTTAACCTTTATTTATAAGTGTGATCCTCTACTTTTCCTCCAATCAAATAATTCATTCCATCACATAGGCCCTATATCCCTAATTTTGGCCTTCATAATCTATTCTAACCTTAGATTAAGTTATACTCAAAAATCCTACATCTACCCTATTCTCGAGGCACCCTATTCAAATCTTGGCTCATTTTCCTAGGTAAAAGATGCCATTGGTATTATTTCCCTATGACAAAATTCCATTGGCAACCTATCCCCAAGGAATTTATCCCAAATTTGGCCTGGGAGTTTGTGCCAACATTTTGGTGGGAAATTTGCACCTATGGTCAACTTGCTTAATCTTAACCCCCTAAAATATTGGATTAAGTACATAAACCCCCTATCTCACCTCATTTTGGTATCAATTATCAATTTCAATCATTCACTATCAATTTGTTAAGCACTCATGATGAAGAAAGCAATAAGAATTCAAAATCTCTTCTACAATTGAGCATCCAAGTCTCCAATCCTTCAAAGCATTTCTCTTTCTTTTTCATCAAGAATTATTGCAAAAGTAAAATATCCATCATTAAAGGAATTTATTCCATGATTTCCTTTTATATCAATATATTTCATCAAAAATTTTAATCACCTCCAAAGAGGCATTGCATCATTAAGGTATAAGGTGATTTACAATTCAAATTTGGTTTCTATTTCATCTTTATTTATGCAATTTCCTTTCATTTCAAGGTTGATTCCTAAATCGGGGTTTTAATAAGGAAAACCCATTAAGCCAACCTTCTTCCCTATTTTTTTGTGTACGGGAATAGATTATGGAGCCACCAGATTGAAATCAATAGGATTGGACACAATTAGAGAGAACCTAACAAATTTAGCTAAAATCATTGGGCACATGATGCCATTGGTGATCTGTCCCCAAGTACAAGATGAGTTTTGGCCTTTCCCCTACATTTTCAACTTAAATTTTTTAGATTCATTTTACAGTCTTTAGGCCCCATATTAGCAGTTACAGGTCAATCAAAGATTCCAATAGTCTGGAATTCGAATCTTAAAATTCATTTCTTCTATTTCATTTCTAGGTGAATTCAAAATCTTCTTCATTCCCTTTTACATTATTTTTCTTAGTTCTGTATGTGATAAAAACCTACCTGCAAGGAACAACACTAGAACATGCAAACATTAGGATTAGTCATCAAAATAACAAGATTCAAATAAGGGTTAGCATATTCAAATGAAATCCTAAAAACAAGTGTTTAAACCACAACCTCCGATGAGCTTGAACAAGGGCACCCAAAGCCTTGTTGATGTGCTCTTAGAGATAAATGTGGGTGTGCTCTCCCAACACAATACTAAATCCCACTATTTGATTGAAAATGCAAGCTAAAACAATGAAAGGCTCAAGAACAAGCATGAAGAGGCTTG
>MU226848.1:7769237-7802455 GCA_018584345.1 Thuja plicata
AAGTGTAGGAATCACACTTTAAGTGTGATTAGTGTGTGCTTAGGTGGGAAAGTAGGTTTATTTAAGAGGAATAGATAGAGTAGAGTAGGAATAGAGTAGGAATAGGGTAGGATTAATAGGTTCCTAGCTAGGACTAATAGGCTTTATTAATTTAATCCAAATTAAATTTGAATTAATTGGGTTTAGAAGAATATTAGAAATGTGAGGGAATAAATAAATTTAAAATTTATTTAAAAGAGATTTATGGAGGGTAATGTATTAATAAAATTAATACATTAAGAAGAGTAGTATTTAAATTAAATTTAAATACTAAAAAGAAGTGAATCATATTTAATTAAATAGATAGAATAATATAACAGATATAATTAATTAAAATTAACTATAGTGTTATGGGAATATTAATTAAATTAATATAAGGATGATTTTGGACGTCTACAAGTTCGATTAGATTATATCTGAACTCATTTATTCTCTTATATCAATATTATTCTTCTCTTTCTCAATTCTAAGCAACAAAGGAATAAAAACCCATCAAGCACCAATATTGTATTCGCATCTTTCAATCAATGTTAATCATATTTTTCTTGGGGTGGTTTTGTATTCCAATGTTCCATATGAATTGGGGAAAATAGCCCATTTATGTGCTCCCATTTTCCTATTGTATATTTTGGTGAACCCGACTCATGAAACTTCCTCTTCTAAATTTGGTATTTGGATTGTATTTACTTCATTGTATTCACTTGTGCCTCTTACATACTTTTTATTTTTGTGGTTAGATCTTCCTTGCATGACATTTCCACTTTGATTTGGTGTTTAGATATTATTTGTATGCATTGTTTCTATTATATCTTTTCTACATCTTGTGTATTTATATTTTTATGCATTATTTATGTATTTTCATTAATGATAAAAAGAAAAAAAAAAAATCATGTTGTTTCATGCATATTTTCCTTTTAGATTATTTTTATAATGCATATATTTTCTCAAGGTGATAGTGCTCTGTCTCCCTTTTATCACTTTATCCCTCTCCTAAAGACTCTCCTCTCCATGAGGAAATATTTGTGCAAGAAGATGTTTTTAACCCTTATTTCAATAAACTCAAGATGTTTTTAACCCTTTTTAATAAACTCTCTCTTTTAGGATAAGTGTTGAAGATTTATGTTAACTCTTCTCTTGATACATGTGCTTCCCCCGTGAGAATACTTTTCTTAAATTTGATAACTCCCCTTGTGATACCTTAACTTCTATTTATTTCCATTACTTTCCCTTTAGGAATGAATTAAGATTATACTCCTAATGTTTTTTATATTCTCAATGATCTCCCTATTCAGGATGAACCACTAAATAATGATGTTGACTATTCTCTCCCTCGTGAAGAAACCTTGACAAAAAAAGGATGATATTTTGGTTAACATTTATTCTCCTCCCTCTAGAGATGGCACATTAATTCTCTATGTTTCTTCTTCTCTTAAGACATACCCCCTTTATAAGGATATTTTAGAGAAATAGGAGGACATTATAAACACCTTTCTTATTATCATCTTACCTTCATTCTACATTCCCTTTAGAGATGAAGCGTTGATGGAATTCCTTAACACCTATTCTAAATATTATCCTACTTATGAGGACACCTTAGAAGAAGAAAATAATATCATTTCTAATTTCCTTAATTCTCTCCCTTCTAGTGATAAAACCATGAACAATCAAGAGCTTGATCAATTCAATTTTGTCAATGTTTTGGGTAGTGAAAATCCTAAGGTTGTGGTCCATCTTTGTCAAGATATCCCTCAAAATAAAAATAAACCAATCATTGTGGTGAAAGGTTCTCAACACCCTGACTATCATGCAGTTTCCCACACTTATAACATGAGAACTAATAGACAACCTACAAGTTTAATTGTTCCTCCTTCACTTCCTATTTCTAAATAGGTGCTTCCTTCTACACCATGTCTCCCTCAAAATATTGGAAAGGAGTATGATTTAGTAGAAAAAATTTGTGCTACTCCTACCAAGATATCTCTTTGTGAGCTTCTTCAAACTTCACCTACCTATCATGAAGCGTTAAAAAATCCTTGAAATTTTTTTTTGTCCCACCTCCTAGGAAAGATAATATAACTTCCATATTAAAATGCATGAATGTGAACAATAACAAAGCTCAAATTGTGTTTTATCAAGATGGGTTGCCTCCTAAATAAATCCAAGATCAACATGATCCTCTTATAGTTTTTTTTCTTATCAATGATAATCTTGTTTGAATAACTTTAATTTATAATGGATCTGGTCTTAATGTTTGTAGCATTGACTCATTAAACAAGGTAAATGCATATGTTTATTTAATTGAATCTTATCCCATACCTATATAAGGATTTGATAATGTTTCTAAAATAACCTTGGGTATTATCACTTTGCCTATTAAGGTAGATCATGTTATTTTACCTACACCTATTCATGTCATGTCTAGTGCTCTTAATTATAACCTTCTCTTAGGAAGACCATTGTTACATGTTATGCACATTTTTCCTTCAACACTTCATCACAAAGTGAAGTTCATATATAAAAACATCATGTATACCCTTGTTGTTGATGATAAGATCCAAAATTTCTTACAAACAAAATCTAATTCTCCATCTATTCCTACACCATTTAAAAAAAATATATCTTCTTCTCCTAAGGATACTTCTCCTACAAATTCCATTTTAAAGATGATTGGGGGTCATTAGAATTTACACCATCTTTTGCATGTGAATGCAAAATTTCTAATTTTTACATGGGACCCTTCAAAGGACCTAGTGTGTCATTTTTCCAACCTAATTCTCAAAATAATTCAACTCATAATCTCAAACATAGTTTAGGATGTGTACAAAAAATATTTGAGATTCATGATAAACCTATGGAAGCTAAAGGTTTCAAACCCCCTCCTTATTCAACTCATTTACCATATTACATTTCTTCTATGTCTACCTTTAATCAATAAACCATTTTTTCTAACCTTCTTTGTGCTAAGTTGATTACTCAACCTAAGAAAAAAAATAAGTATCGTACAAATATTATAAATCTTCCTTTTTTGTGTATCATCAATAACATGACCAATCTACTAATGAATGTCAATCTCTACATTGCAAAATATAAAAAATAATTGACTATGATATCATTCACATAACATGTCACAATGAGTTAATTTTTAATTCTGATCTTTAAATAACATTTAGTTTCCTATTATGTTTCTCCACACTATGTTATACTGTTATCCTATCCCTTTGGGGCTCATTTTCATTCATGGTGGTCCAATTTTTAGGTGTGATCATAATTTACAAGTAACATAATAGTCCTCCTTCATCTTATACTTGTATCTACACTTGGGGGAAAGGGTAGTACATTCATCTTTCTCATCATTCTAAGGATCAAATTTCTCCTTTGGTTAAGTGTAATTTGTTTATCTTGTTATTTTCAATCTTACATGTAATTGTTTTTTTACATTAAGGATTCTCTTCTATACAAGAGATATGCATCCTTGATCATAACCTTTTCATTTTTCACAATTGGGTATCTATGGTAAACAAATCCCTTCTTCAAGAATCCCTTTACCTAGCAATGGGGAAGGTGTGAGTTTTTCTCTTCCATCCTTCAAAAGGATCCCTTTATGTTTATTGCATGGTGTCTCTTTGAATTCATCCCTTCCTTGACCTCATAGGAGTTGAGACCTCTTTGGCATGGACTAGGTGTTTCTTTTGGGATACCTCCTTTGTGTTAAAGGTGCTTTATTATTATTTCTCTTTTCCTTAAGATTAAAAACTATTCCTCTTTTTCCATCTTAACGGGGGCCATATATGGCCTCCTTATTGCAAATATTTTTTTTACTTTAATAATTTTAGATAGATTACACTAGCATAATATAGGTTGATAGGAACATATCACTCTCCTTTATATATTTTTGTAAAATTTCCTTTGATACAATGCTTTCCTCTATTATCCCTAGGATTGGTTGAACTAGCATAATACAACTTGCTAGCCCATTTGACCTCTCCTTTGCATATATTGTTCAAGATTGGTTGACTAGAATAACACAATTTGCTAGACCACTTGACCTATGATTTTCATGGGTTGACTAGAACAACACAACTTTCTAGAGAATTCAACCTCTCATTTACATAAATTGTTATAAGCTGATTAGCATGCGTTAGACCATCAACTCCCACTTTACACTCTCTTTTATGGGTAAAACTAACATAATACAATTTTCTAGACCATTTCCATATCCTTTCTCTCTTTCTTATCTCTCTTTCAAGGATCACGTAGTGTAACACTAGCTAGCCTGTGTCATCCATGATTGTCTTATTCTATCTTTTACAGTTCCATAGCATAACACACATTTCTATTTGATTAAATCACGAAGTCTTATCTTATCTTTAATGTGTTCTCTTTCTCTTTTTAGGTGACCACTGGTGCTTTTGAAATATCTTTTTGAGCGTGATGCTAGCGGTTGAGATATTTTCTTTAGCGAGGTCTCTTAAATTAGTTGACTTGGAATCTTAGTAAGCTTTAGGGTTTTGTTGTTATTTTATGTATCCTTTCATATGGATGTACGAGTTAAGATCCTTTTTTTGGGGGCTTGTACCCTTAAAGTTAGAGATATCTTATATTCTTGTAGTTTTCCTATAATTCTCATCTTTCTCTCTCATATTTTACCGTGAGCATGAGGTTGACTCATATTCCCGCTAAAGTGGGGGCTAAATAAATAATCCTAAAAATTAAGCACCCCTAATTATGTTCTCATTTTAGCCCCATTTTAGTATGAATGGGTTCCCACATTGATTTCACACTCTCCTAAGACTTATTGGACCTTACAATTAACATTATGAGTGCTATTTTGATTTAATTTATTCAAAACTTGAGGTTAGAACTTATTTCTATGTGTGATTCTCTATTTTCCTCCAATAAAATAATTCATTTTATCACCTAGGCCATATATCCCTATTTTTGGCCTTCATGACCTATTCCCACCTCAGATTGAGAAATCCTACATCTACCCTATTCTCCTAGAACCCCATTAAAATATTGGCTTATTTTACTAGGTACAAGATGTCATTAGTGTTTTTTCCCTAGGAGAGGATGTCATTGATGACATTCCCAAGGAATTTAGCCGAAATATTTCTAAGGAGTCTGTGTGAGGGTTTTGATGGGAAATTCACACCTGTGGTTGGATTGCTTAATTTTAACCCCTCAAAATGATGGATTGAGTATATAAACCTCTTATTTATCCTCATTTTGGTATTCATTATCAAGTGAAAGAATTCACTATCAATTTTTTAAGAACTCATGATCCAGCAAGCAATTAGAATTAAAGATCTCTTCTACAAGTGAGCATCCAAGTCTTCAATCCTTCAAAGCATTTATATTTCTTGTTCTTCAAGAATTGATAGAAAAATAAAATATCCATCATCCAAGGAATTTATTACATGATTTCCTTTTAGATCAAGCTATTGCATCAACATTTGTGATTGCATCCAAAGAGGTATTGCATCATCAAGGTATAAGGTGATTTATAATTCAAATTCAATTTCTATCTCATCTTTCTTTATGTGATTTCCTTTCATTTTCAAGGTTGATTCCTTAACATGCATTTGAATAAGGAAAACCCATTTATCCAACCTTCTTCCCCATTTTTTGTGTGCACGAACAAAAAACTGAGCCACCAGATTAGAATCTGGAAGATCAAACACAGTCATAGAGACCCTAAAAATTTATCTAAAATTGTTGGGTACATGATGCCATTGTCAATCTATCCCCAGGTACAAGATTTTTTTTCACATGTCACCTACATTTTCAGCTCAAATTTGGTAGAGAGATAGTTTACGGTCTTCAGACCCCATATCTATAGTTATAGGTCAATTTGAGATTCTAAAAATTGATAATTCGCATCTGAAATTTTATTTCTTCTATTTCATTTTGAGTTGCATTCAAAATATTTTCCATTCCCTT
This sequence comes from Thuja plicata, assembly GCA_018584345.1. Taxonomy (NCBI): domain Eukaryota; kingdom Viridiplantae; phylum Streptophyta; class Pinopsida; order Cupressales; family Cupressaceae; genus Thuja; species Thuja plicata. The sequence continues at coordinate 7,775,217 of MU226848.1, forward strand.
CTACATCATTTTTATTAGTTTGATTAGATTAATCTAAACTTATTTAGTCTCTTATAACATATCATTCTTCTCTTTCTCAATTCTAAGAAATGAAGGAATAAAAACCCCTCAAGCACCAATATTCTATTGGAATATTTCAAGAAGTGTTAATCATATCTATCTTGAGGTGGTTTTTCATTCCAAAGTGTCATATGATTTGGTGAAAGTAGCCTTTTTATGTGATCCCCTTTTCCTATTGTACACATGGAGAAGCTAATTCTGGTGAATAAGAAAACCGGTTAAGGTGATGTTGATCATCCTTAAAGGATCAAAAGTTGTCATTAGTATACAAACAGATAGTTTTGGTCAATCAGTCAGCACTCACTGAGTAACAACATTCACCAAATGACAGTGATCACTGAGCGTAGTGATTACCAAGCACAGTGGTCACCGACATGTTTTGATCACTGAGCACAAAAAAACAATTGAGTAGTATATCAACCGAGCATTAGTCTATAGAGACATAACCAAGTAGAGACATCACTGAGCATAGTCTAACCAAGAGATAGTTTTAACACCAAGAAAATAGGATCTGAACTACACGTCAGCAAAAGCACTATAGTCTTTAAATTAGCTTTTTGCTTAGCTGGAAAATTGTTTCTTAAGGATCAAGAAAAGTGTAATTGATGGATTTAATCAGTTTAACTGATTGTATTCATGCAAACTAAGAGATCAAGGTCAAGTTGTAAACCTTTTATCATTAGAGTTATTCAAGAAAAGTGTGAAACCTAATTAGGTCAAAAAATTCTATACATAGATGTGTAATCAATCAAGAACATGATGATTGTAGCCGCACAAGGAAATATATGGATCGTACAGAGGTTTTCATGCAAAAGAATGGATAAAGAAGAATTCAATTATGAAGAACTACATTCAAGGCTACTGAGTATAACAGAGGTATAGACCATCACAATAAGGTGATATTATTTATGTACTTAATGGATCTATAATTAGAAATTAAAGATCGCAAGCCATCAGGTCATATATTTTTTTTCTACTATCTAATAATTGCAGCAAATAGAAAAAATCCTTCAAGAAGGTGGACTTAACAGTCTTATTGTAAATCTCTTAACCGAGTGCACACATACATTGTGTTTCTAAAATATCTTAATCGAGTAGACTTAACAAGTCTAACATGTTACTCCTAACAAGGTAAGATCATCAGAAGTGATCACAACTTGTATCCTTAATCGACACCTTCCATTCTACTGGTAGTGAAGCTTTGTGGGTTTCATCCCCACTGCATTTTTTACCTTCTAACAGGGGTGTTCCGTGTTATCAATTCTTGTGTCATGTGTAAATGATTTTCATAAATGTTTCTATGTTTGTTTACATGCACTTACATTTATACTATGATATTGCATACATAAAGTGGAAAAAAAATGGTGGGTAATGCAAGAAAAGATTACTAAGGTTTAAAGTGTAACATTTTTTAAGGGTACTAATTCACCCCTCCCCTCTCAGTACACACCCTTCCATTATTCCAACAATTGGTATCAAATCTAGATCTCTTATTTGGAAAAGTCTAAATCACTTGAGAGAAAAGATCATACAATGGAAAGGTATAGGCTTGATAAAAATATTGAGAATCAAAAGTTGAAGATACAGATTTTCTTTGAGAAATACAAAGAAGCAAGAAACAAAATAAAATAGCTATCGGTTGAAAGAAAACTCATGGCATCTTGCTACAATGAAATTGACTATCATAAAGAAGAGATAACTAACCTATTTGATTCACCTGGATCTGGCTCTGGTAATACATATGATACATCTGAAGGAGGCATTACAAATCTAAATGAAATCAATCAACATCTGAATGAATAAGTAAAAGTAGTACAGATCAGTCAAGAGACACAGCTAGTAAGAATGAGTATTGTTATGAATAAAGAAAGACAAGATGAACAAGAAATAACTTTAGCTATTGATCACAGGAGAAAGATTATTAAGAAATTGCAAGAGAAAGAATCTAAGATATAGAGACTTACTGAACATCACATTGATATTACCAATCAAATAGTTCTTATGATTCATGAGGCCAACTGAGTGAACATATAACTTAATGGAAAATTGGAAATTATTGGTGAACTAAAATAAGAAAATGGGAAATTGAAGCATGAAATTAAGATTCAACAATAGCATAATGATATGATTAGGAAAGCTAAAGACAATACAAAAATAATGCATGAATTTATGAATGGACAAAGAAGACTCAACAACAATACTAGTTTAGGGTATACCGAGCTAATCAAAGGAATTTCTACTCAAATCCAAGACCAAAGAAGCATTCATGTAATCATTGTGGAAAATCAGGCCACACATCAAATATTTGCAAGAGAAAATCAAAAGGTATTCCTAAAATGCTTCTACATTCATAGGTAATTGGTATAATTGTAACAAGCATGGGCACAAAGAACATAAATGCAGATCTAAGCTAAACAAACCAAAGAAGAAATCTTACATTGAAAAACATTGCTCTACTTGCAACATGCATGGCCACACATTTCATGAATACAGAAAAAGGATAAAGCAATTCTGGAAAACCAAAGAATAAGAAATTACATATCAACTGAGAAGAGTCAGTAATACATATGTATGGGATTAAAATAGATGGGTAAATTGCATAGCATGTGGTAGATATGGACATATAGCTACAAACTATATGAGGAAATGGATAAGAAGATCTAGAAACTATACTAACTCTAGAATGGCATGCTTACACTGTCATAATGTCGGTCACCTAAGAAAGGACTGCAAAGACCAAGTGACAGAGTCAAGTACTTTTGCAAATGGAAATAATATTGAAGACATTAGGAGAATAAGAAATCAAAGGTGGAGGAGAGCTTCAAACAATGACAATGTTGGACCAAGCACTACAGTTGGTGACACCTCATCCAATGGATTAGGTGATTCCACCACCACCACCTAAGCAATACAAGTATGGAAATACACTCTACAAAGTTGTATTTTACATCAGTTCCTATATTCATTAATAATATGCCAAATTAGAATGAATGAAGATGCACTATGGTATTGCATGTTATGTGAATCTAGTCTGGTCGGTTAACATAAACTGCACGTCGGTAAACATATGAAAGATAACCATATACTGAGCATCATCAGTAAACATGTGGAAGACAATGGAGTTGAAACCTTGCACCTAGTATTGTATACTCACCAAGCTGAAGTCTTTGGTGTATTAACTGAGAATCTACATTATGTCGACCAAGTGGTAGGTGAAGCATTCAATGCATTTCTATAAAAAAGGGAAAACGAGAGCTCATTCATTCACCAGTGTTTACGAGTAGATTGCAGAGCGAGAAGAGGGATTCATAGCTATCATATTATAGAGTGATTAATAATAATTCCAAAGAAACTCTAATAGATTTCAAGAACTTTCCATGATCATCCATTAAGTACCAAGACTTACCAAGCTCACAATTCATTTGTGAAGAAGGCCTAATTTTATGATCAATGACACCCACTTCCTGGACCTCAAAGATCAAAATGGCTAAGAAAAAAAAGGTCGCTCTAATCAAGAATTCAACCTGCAAAGAGACTAACTACAAGTTTTGTCTAGAGGTTTTTGCTCAAACCAACAAAAAGGGAGCATTCTTGAGTATCCCACCTAGGATTTTGCTAGTCAAAGACATCTGAGAATACATTCACTGAAAGGTTTCAGAGATTGGATACATTAAGCTTGAAGAAGCTTATCAAAAGCTATGAAAGGATGGAAACCTAAGAGATGAGTACAAACACAACAAAGTGAAAGGGTTAACCAATGCCCTGTTGTTCCTAAAAGAATTTGAGACCAAATGGATTCGCATTGTGCAGGGCCGAGTACATGACGGTAAAATGTGGTTGGATGAACCTAAGACAATCAAAAAGGATGTGATTCATGTAGTCACCGGATACCCAATCACCAACAAGACAAAATCCCTAAGGCACCCTAGTCACCCCGAGACTGAAAAGCTAATAGGAGCTGCATGGGATGGCAGAGGTTTAAAAGTGAACTCAATCATCGACCTTGAATTGAAGTTTGGTGCATATGTGGTCGGATACAAGATATTTAAAGAAAGAAGAATGATCAGTATTGCTTTTGGAACTATTGACACAGCATACAAAATTGTATAGAAAGGAGTACAACTAGACCTAGTAAAACTGCTACTAAAGCAACTAGAAGAAAACATGAGAACCATTAGATCAACCTAATATAATACATTCAAGTTATCTTCTCTATTAGTTTGCATGTTCTTTTAGTTCCAAAACTTATTTCCTTCAATTGGTAATGTCACTTGGGACACAAACTGACCAATCATAGCATAGATTAGTGATTTTATTAAGTCACTAGGAGATAACTTCACACCTTTAATGGATGGATACTTCAATACATTCAAGACTAGGATGCAGAAAAGGATGAGAATCCCTGCACAGTTAGTTGAAAAATACAAGGATGAGATATGTTTTGTAGTTGACACCGACACCACTCATCAAAGCTGTCAACCCAAGAACAACATGGTTGTCACCATTGGAATATGAAATTGATATAGATATGGCTACAAAATCCATTGAAGCCCTACTAAATGAACCTGTTGACAAATCTATAAGCAGATTTGGCACATGTGAAGAAGCCAAGTCAAGAATAAACACTGTCTTAGTAGTCAAGAAGATAGGGAAGAAGAAAATTCAAATGGTGAAAACTCTCAAGAAGAAACTCTTGGTAACCGATGAAGATTTGGAAAAAATAGAGGATATCAATGAGGAACAATCCCCTATCGGTGAAGGTAAAGATTTAAGTGACTCCAAGTCTACCAAATCAGATATAGAGCCACCAAAGGCCAAGAAATCAAAGGTTACTAATGTAACAGCTGCATCTAGGACAAGGAATAAAATAGTTAAGGTAGACTCACCACCATTGAAGAAAGGTACAGTGAAAACTTATATGAAAATAAAATCCTCAACCGAGCCTAGACAACAAAAAATATATATAAGAGGAAGAGAGGACAATGATGATACTACAGAAGTAGAAAGAGAACAGAGTATCCAAATAGAAAAGGCCAAAATACCAAAGACAATTGATGAAGTTGTAGAGTCAATCATCAACCCAGGCCACTTACAACATCATATAATTAGACAATGGGTAAATATGTCTGGCGAGGATCAGAATAAATAGAAGAAGAAATTATTAAAATGATGGTAGCATACAAATATGTACCTCTACAATTTGGTAGTCATATTCCACAAGATCTAAATGATTAAATATCAACTAGGTGGACATATGCATTGCACATGGAGAAACAGATGAGGGAGATATCCCTAGTTACATTCACACCCAAGTCCATATTTGAAGATATCAACTCAACCGTGCAGGAGCACTCCAAGACGTTTTCTGCAAAGACAAGAGCATACAAAGTACTGCAAGATAGTTTAGAAGAGATTGATATAGAAAGTAACAAGATTTTAACACAAATCTTTAATCCACCCAAGAAGGTATTGGCTCTAACCAAGACAACTCACAATGAGGAGAAGGAGGCCACACTGAGCCCCAAGCACATTTTCATCAATAACACCGAGGATATAACTCCCATTAACTTAACCACAAAAGCAAGCAAAGTCATGGATGATTTTCCTCAAATATTGCAATCATTAGGGGAAACACCAGATACCACTATAAAAGATATAACTCAAGATGATTTTAATGATAATTCTAAGAATGATGATGTAAGTATTTCCACCGATCAAACAAAGGAACATGACACTACAAATGTTGCACAGGCATAAATACCAGGTAATATGCCTTTATTGATACAAGTTATCAATATAATAACTAAAGCTAAGGAGAAAACACCTGAGCCTGAAACAAACACACCGATGGACAAATGTGATGAACAAGGGGACAAGATAGATAAAAGTGTAGAGGAGAAACTGAGTGATACACCCACTGAGGATAGTGGCTTTGTCAAACAAGGTTGTAGACCAAGAAAAGGTTGATGTAGAGATGTCTTCAACTGACCAACAAGTACTGACCAAGAAACCAGGTCAAAGCACTGAACCTCCAAATCAATCAATGATGGAAACCGAGCAACAAAAGGCTCTTTCTATTGTACCACATTCCCCTACTATTAGAAATATTCTAAAGAAGAAGAAGGACAAGAAGAATAAAGCCCTAGTAACACTTGAGGAGATAATAGAAATACCCAAATGTGATCTGAGAACACTTGATTATGAGTCACTAACAAGGTATGGGGAGCTATGAAAAAGGGAAGCACAATAGGACAATCTCAAAATGGAACACAGAAATACACAAGTCCTAGAAATGGCCAAGGAAATACTAGTGCAAGTAGTTCTTGACACATAGATTGATCAAGATCCACCCATCATTAATCAACTGGCAGTTCTGACTGAGGCAATCACATAGAAAAATTTAGATGCCGAGAAGGTTATTGAAGAAAGAGAAAAAGAAAAATATTCCTACAAACTCATAGAGAAAATAAGCCAAGAAGTGGCAACAAACAAGGTGAAACTTTTTGAACTGGTAACTCAATTAGAACTTGTTATTTTAGAGTTAGTTACCCTAGTTCAAAAGCTATACACTATTGAAAACTTCACCACCGAGCATGATGCACAAATAGATAAGTTGAATGAAGATATGAAAGATAGTTCCTAAAGTCTTTCAACTAAGCTAAATGAATTCCAATTACATTATGACCTATTTGAATCCAAATGGTTAAGACTTGAGATACAAAAGGAAAAAATAAAAATCAGAGATGAAGTAACTGAGCTATAAATTTTGTTACTACTGAATCTCATATTTTTGATGACACATATGACTACGGAAAAGACTCTAATTGCCACCCTGGAGATTTTAGTATCTGAAATCATCTATAAAATGCACACTCAAATCACATTAGAGCATATGACCCTAGAACACCTGAAGTAGAAATAGGAAAAGCTGATGGCAGACATCAAACAATCTCATAAGAATATTTTTGACAAGCTGTAAGTTATACATCTTTGTCATTATTTTCAAAAAAGGGGGAAATGTATATGTACATACATTGTAAAGGGAGAAACATGTACACACCGAGAGAATGCACATAGGGGGAGTCATTGTATCAATAAATAAATTGGTCTATATACCGTACATATCTATTTTTTATACTAATGCAAAAGGGGGAGATTGATAGTCCTTAAAGGATCATAAGTTTTCATTAGTATACAAACAAACAATTTTTGTCAATTGATCAACACTCACTGAGTAACGACATTCACCGAATGATAGTGATTACCGAGCACAATGATTACCAAGCACAGTGGTCACCGACATGTTTTGATCATCAAGCACAAAATAACAACTGAGAAGTATATCAAATGAGCATTATTCTATAGAGACATAACTGAGAAGAGATATCACCGAGCACCAGTCTAACCAAAAGATAGTTTTAACACCAAGAAAACCAAATCTAAACTACACATCAGCTAAAGCACTTTAGTCTTTAAATTAGCTTTTTTCTTAGCTCGACAACCATTTCTTGAGGATCAAGAAAAGAGTAATTAATGGATTTAATCAGTTTAACTGATTGTATTCAACCAAACTAGGAGATCAAGGTCAAGTCATAAACCTTTGATCATTAGAGTTATTCAAGAAAAGCATGAAACCTAATTAGGTCAAAACATTGTATATATAGATGTGTAATCAATCAAGAACATGATGATTGTAGCCAAAAAAGGAAATTTATGGATCAGAAAGAGGTTTTAATGCAGAAGAACAGATAAAGAAGAATTCAAATATGAAGAACTACATTCAAGTCTAATGAGAAGAACAAAGGTATTATCCATCACAATAACATGGTATTATTTATGTACTTAATGGATCTGTAATCAGAAATTAAAGATTGCAAGCCATCAGACCATCTATATTTTTGTCTACTCTCTAACAATTGTAGCGAATAGAAAAAATCCTTCAAGAAGGTGGACTTAACATTCTTATTGTAAATCTCTTAACTGAGTGCACACATACATTGTGTTTTTGAAATATTTTAACCGAGTAGACTTAACAAGTCTAACATGTTACTCCTAACAAGGTAAGATCATCAGAAGTGATCACAACTTGTATCCTTAACTGGCACCTTCCATTCTTCAAATATTGAAGCTTTGTGGGTTTCATCCCCACCGCATTTTTTTACCTTCTAACAGGGGTCTTTTGCATTATCAATTCTTGTGTCATGTGTAAATGAGTTTCATGAATGTTTCCATGTTTGTTTAAATGCACTTACATTTATGCTATGACATTGCATACATAAAGTAGAAAAGCAACAATGGTCGGTAATGAAAGAAAATATTACTAAGGTTTAAAGTGTAAAATTTTTTAAGGGTACTGATTCACCCCTCCCCTCTTATTACACACCCTTCCATTATTCCAACATACGCCAGTTAAGGTGAGTTTTTACAAAGGCTCACTGCTGCAACACTCCAAAATTGGCACCTTACAATTCTAATCAATTTTGCTGCATTTTCTCATCATCGAAGTCCTATTGTACTAGGAAAATTCTCCTTCCTAATTGACTTTTATTGACTTAGTCTCAAATGTAGAAAACCTAAATTTGCATAAATCTTACACTATGTTTAATTCCTAAATTTTCAAGATTTATTAGCTAAAAATCCCTATGATTAATTAATTTAATTCTAAATTCCTAAGTGCTTTTAAATTAAATTAATCCCACCCCTTTTAGCTAATACACATCAAAGGAATTAAATAATTTTTTGGTTATTTGAATGAATTATCCTCACTTGAATTTAATAATTCAAACAATAAGAAAAGCCACCCATGTGGCAATAATTCATTTACTTAATTAAATAATTCCTTCAATTTTGTCTCATCTTCCACCATGGAGATGAAGAGTCAGCTGTTTCTTTCTAAGAAACTCTTCATCCTCTCTTCAGGCTTTTTTATATTATGGACCTTCTTTCCTTCATTTTGGAGGAGCAAATTTTAGAGTATCAAAACTATAGCGAATTGTTGTCTCAATTCTCTCATATTTTCAAGCTTTCATTGCATAATTAGTGTAATTTCATTTAGTTTAATGGCATTCTTCATCTTAATTTAGTTTTTTTATCTATCAAATAGCTTAATTATGTTATCTTTTTCAAGTTCTTAGCTTAAAATCTGCATTTTCATTCTTAGATTATAATTGCATCTCTCATATAGAATAGTTTCATTTTGGTTTTCAAAGCTTTCAAATCCTCCATTTTAGCAATGGTCTATGGTTGTTGGCTCTCATTCTGAGAGTAATTAAAACACCCCAACTAAATAGGAGGCAACAGGTCAATTCAATCGATATTGTGGAATTAGCAATTCATGTTCATCTTTGCAATTCAATGATTGAGAAATAACTATGTTGTGTTGTGCCTAATTTAGAGGTCAACATTTAGACACATACATTTTGGCGCCCACCATTGGGCAGAAAATTGATTTCTGACCTCACTCTCAAAAAAATTTCTGACTAAATTATGTACTCTATTGTACGGCCGTACTTCTCTATGTATGGATTCTCATGCGAGAATTCTGAGCATATCGTGTGAAGTTTTGTATTTCCTTGCATGAAGCCTTATACTTCCCTGTGCAAGACTTGATGCCTATATTTAGAGTTTCATAGTTTTTGCAATTACTGTTACTATTTTCCTGATTATTCTCACATGTTGTTGTTTTTATCTTTTTGAGTTTTTTGACAACATAATAGTGGGCTACAGGTCACTTGACGAAGACATAAACTTGCTAATGGTTTTCTTGTAGGACGATTGTCAAAGATCATTTTAAAATGTTGTACTAGTTTATTGCTTCCATTACATAGTAAAACTAGGGCCTTGTTAAAATTTATTGGGAATCTTAATAGAAAAATAGGGGAATAGGCTCTTCATTACATGGAAGTGATGCCCATGGATGAATCTGAGACCCAGACGTTTCTAACATGATGGAGACCTAGGGAAGAAAGGAAAGTTAACAAACCTTTGGCACGTTCACTTGTCAGGGGATTATGCTCTTCTCTCTTTGAGAGAATCAGAAACCCAAAATCTCGTGAATTAGTTGGAGAGTTATCTCAGTGATGAACATGTCTTTCATGTTTGGGTAAGGTGAAGAGGTAGAGAAGTATGCTCTTCTCTCTTTGAGAGAATCAGAAAATTTGACCCTCAAATCCAAGCCAAGTTTTGTGTCACCTTTAGAGGGCCTGCCGAAAGTTGAACCTTCGTGAACGACCCAAGTGGGTACACACCTATCGTCAGTGATTCCACCTCACTATAATAAAGTATGCTTTGTTGAGTCCAAAGACTCTAAAGCCATGGTAACTTCTTTCTCATGATTCTAACTATCATCGTGAGAAAGCCTTGTCTGTTGTACTAAGCGGCACCGCTCCTAGCCCTGCTTGCGGGGGTGTATGACTTTCAAGTGTTGGTGTGGCTACAAGGCCCCAACCTTGCATTGGGGACACCAAAGGTTATTGTGAATGGAAGCCCACTAAAAACTTTCTTAGTTAGTTGCCTACCCGGATCACGTCCAAAAGAAGACATAATCTGTGCGCAAGGAGGGGGAAGAATCTCTCCCCTACATTCTCAACATAGGTATGCACCTGGATGCTTGAGGTGGTATATGATGTTGGCCCCTGATTTAAAGGTAACCTTTGAACATATATTACTAAGTCCTTGGAAACACCAAGAACACGGGCGCCCTCCTAGGGGTGACACTATTGTGTGAGGTGAATGCATACACATAAGTCAGTGAGGCACAAATTTTATCTTCTCTACCATTTTTTTGTAGGGATAACTAAGTGTTTGTTTTGAGTCTTAAATTGTCCAATCATGATTAAACAAAGACTCTCATGATTCTGCCAATTTTCCTTGTCCTTGGTAGAACTGTTTGCGACTACTTCTTGTGTCACTATTGTTTGATTAAAACTTTGTGCTTGTTAATGATTGCTTGACACATTCAAACTGAGATTGTTGATCTGAATTGTCATAAAACTACCCTAAATCTGGAAATTTTGTCAAAGAACAGTCCTGATTGTATCTCCAAATCTGATTTTTTCCTCAAAAATTGAGTCAATCTGTCGAAACCTGGAGTTTTCTTGCACAATATTCAAGAAACTGAGCATTTCCTCGCTCAATCTTTCATTTTATTTTGCAAAGTTAAGAGTTTCCTCATGCAAACCAGTACTTCCTCACATGAATCTATCCTCTATTATTCTAAAACAATGAGTTATTTCCTGTTGACTAATGAGTTTTTCACCTAATCTAATTTTTGTCTAAGATCTGATTTCTTGTTTCCCTATTGTCTGCAGTCTAAAATTTATTGTCTCAAGTTGCGAACTGACCGATTCTTTCTCAAACTCATTTTGTCTCTTTGTTCTTTGTCCTATCTTTTTGTGCTTTTGTACCTTGCAATGCGATAGTAACATCTCGGTTGTTCTAGCCATACCCTTAACGATTCATGCCAGGTGCATTCCATATCTTGGTTGTTCTAGCCTTTATCTCCTTTTCTCTATTTCTAGAGATAGAGGTCATAGTTGGATCCTAAGTTCTCTCTCATTTCATTTTTGTCTATGCCTATTATGACTAGAAGCGGCAACGTATTTCCCATTCATGGTTTTGGAATAGGTAGAGGTAGATCTCACAATCAAGGAAGAGGTCATTCCGAACCTATTGTTCAATTTGATGTTCAAGAGGGGTCCTCATGTTCTTCCTCGCTATTCAGTATAGATCCTAGTCTAAATCAGAAACCAGTGTTCCAGCTGTGCTATAATCCCTTGTTTCAAGATCAACAAAACCCATTTCTTCTAGATCAAAAAAAATTTGGAAGGCCATCTACTTGGGTTGACACTATTGAGGATCCTCACTACCTTATTGATCCTTTTGATCATACCGATCCTTGTGAACCTATTGATCCTTCCAAACCCATCGACCCCTTTGACCTGCCAAAAGTTACATTGGCCACAAACTCTTAGCTCAATACACACACTCACACTGAAGCTGTGCACACAACACAATCCCACATCAACAACATGGGAAGCCCTTTCGATTACCTACAAGTTCAATACAGCGAGTTCCATGACCAATCTCAAAATGATCAGGGTCAACAAGGTGATCAACATCACCATCGCCCTCCTCCACATGACCAGAGTAAAGATTAGAACCCAAGCATTTATGAGATCCTCGGTAATGATGATGATCCAATAACTCAAAATGACATAGATGCTGCAAAATCTAACAAGGCTCTCATCAAGATGATGGAAATTCTCCTTGGAGAAGATAAAGAGAAATATTTTCTAGATTTGGCAAACCAAGGAGTTTAGCTACCCCCATATTTCCAAGTGGAAACACTTGTGGCTAAAGAAGAAGAGACTAAGACTAAAAAATTGCAAAAGATGATTCAAGATATGAAAAACCAAATTAGCCAACTTGTAAAGGATAAGGAAAAACCCGCACAACAATTCATGGTGGAGAGCATATGTCCTTTTCCTTTTGATAGGAGTCTTCATGTGCCACCTTTTCCCAAGGGTGTGGAACTCACTAAGTATGACAAATATCTGGGTACCACCGATCCTCAGGATCATCTGAGAGAATTTCAGGCCCTATCTATGGAGTTCATTCATGATCAAATGTATTTAATGTGTCTCTTTCCCCAAAGTCTAGGTGAACCTGCCATGGAGTGGTTTTCTCGACTACCCACCAGCATTAAGACTTTTGATGAGATTGCAAATCTCTTTATCCAGCATTATTCTCACAACATGCAGCATCTTGTCAACATTAGGGACCTTTGCAATCTCAAGAAGATACAAGGGGATCCATTCCTAACATTTCTCCAGAGATGGAGACAGCTTTGCACCAAGTATCCTCATAAAATACCTGAATCTGAGAAACTCGACATCTTCTTGGACAATCTCACTCCTAATTTTGTGTATCAGATATAGCTTCAAGTTCCCCTCAATTTTGATAGCATGATTAAGCAAGCTGTGAGGATAGAGGCATTTATGGTTAAGAAAGGGGAATTGACTTTGTACAAAGAAAACAAACAAGGTTCCTCCTCTTCCAACAAAGATAAAGGGAAGTTTGTCAACAAGAATAGGGACATTGTGAATGATGGAGTGGTTCATAATGTGACCCCAACTCCTTCAAAACTAGTTTTCAATCTTAATTCTAGCATACAAGTGATCAAAATTGTTGAAAAGGCTGCAACAAACACTCAGCCACCTTCTAGATTCTCTAGCAAAAAACCTTGGGCCCCTCGACCCAAGTGTCAATTCACTTCCTTGGGAGAACCACTTGATGTATTTTACAAGACTTTGGTGCAAAACCAAGTTCTCACTCCTTTGGACAAGCATCTATATGATCCACAACCGTGACCCCATTGGTGGAATGACAACACATACTATGACTATCAGCAAAACAAGGGTCATAAGACTTCTACTTGTCTTCAGTTGCGTCACAAGGTCCAAGATCTGATTGATAATGGTCATATTATTGTGGATAATCATAATAAGAATTCAGATCACCAGGCATTTAAAGATCCCTTTCCTCATCATGAGAAAGGTGAGTCTTCCAATACTAACAACAATAATTTCAATGTTAATTACATGCATACCTCTAATGACAATGTCATCAACATGATCGAACCTATCAAAATTGAGTATTGTAATGTGATTAATATCAAGGGGAGCAGGGATGATCCTAATCCTAAGACCCTATTTACCTTGAGAGGCCCTAGGTCTCACTCATCTGAACTTGAATCATCTCAGGACTGCACAAATTTCATTACCAGATCCCATGCTAAGATCACTCTCAAGGGTCCTGACCCTCCTGTTACTACATTTTCACTGAAGCAACCCACGGATAAAGATGATGTTGGCCCTACCAAAAAGACCACAAAAGTGGTCCCCACACCTCCTACTACTAATTATAGCATTGTCTACCAGCTGCAAAGAACCAATGCTCATATAACCATCTTTGAGTTGCTTCAGATCTTGCCTGCTCACAAGGAGATTTTGGATAAAGCCCTTGCAGAGGCTAACATCCCCAAAGACATTAATCTTGATCAGTTTAAATCTATGGTGGGTCACTTGACCTCACCACACTATCTATCTTTCTCAGAAGAAGATGACCATTCGATCAGTCACCCGCATAACGCTCCTTTGCATATAGAGGTCCTGATTGGAAAAAAACTCATTCACCGCGTCCTTATTGATAATGGTGTTGGCCTCAACAACTGCTCTGCTCACTTTCTCACTTAGCTAGGCTACAGTGAAGATCACATAGATTCCCACAAGAATATTACTATCAAAGCCTTTGATGAAGAAGAAAGAAATTCTAAAGGTTTAGTTGTGCTACCCATTCGGGTTGGACCTGTTGAAAGAGATGTCACATGTCAAGTGTTGGACATTCCTCTTGCTTATAACATATTGTTGGAAAGACCATGGGTCCATGAAATGCAAGTGGTTCCCTCTACGTATCATGAGTGCATCAAGTTTCCTTTCCATGGTGTAGAAGTGATAGTTCCTAATAATATAGGCTCTTCTTGTAATACGCTCACACAGTCAACTAATAGTTTTGTTCCTACTAATAGAGAATACACAAAATTCTATGAGACCAAGCTTAGAGACATGGAATAGACTTTGAAAATCAAATACATAGGCATGGGGGGTATCAAATAGAACATGTTCTATCATTAGTAGCTCTACGTCTGTCTCCTTGTTCTTACGGGAGACCTTCTAAGAATAATAAATCTTCTACTACTCCTCCTAAAATAGTTTATGATGGTGCCTTTGTATAGGCTTCAACACCATTAGATGATGAAGATGAGGAAAGAGATATTAAAGCTTGGATTTACAAAGGAAAGGACATATCTGAATAGACCACCCTAGCTCGTGATTTAGATCCCAATAATGAAGGTCTTAAAATCATGAAATGCTTTCAATACAAAGGGAGTGGTCCAATAGGGATGAATGGTAATGGGCTAGTTGAGCCTATTAAAGCTTTGGGTCGAAGGATGAAAGATATAACTAGTTTAGGCTTCAAGAAGATCCTGTTCCATCTAGTGATTAACAAATTTGTATCTGAACATGAACCAAAACCAGAACCTAAAGGTGCATCTATAGTGGACACCTCAGAGGATAGCTCTGACAAGGATTCCTTTCCTTATCCCATTCCTCCAGATCTGGAAGCACTCTTTGCTGAGCCAAATGATGTCATAATATATACCAGTACAGCCAAGGCTGACAGTGACTCTAATGGTGCTATTCCATTCACTTCTCTGACATACGAACAATGGAAAGTGTCACAAGACCCTAGTTTCCAGGGTGAACGATACATACCATCACAGTTTCAAGAGAAGTTTGCGCAAGAATAGGCTGGTATCACAAGAACTCCCAAACCTTCATGGTGCAAACATCCTATTCAAATTTTATACAAAGATTCCCATGAATATGAGTTCAACATTTTTTAGAAGGATGCTTTGACAGGAATGTTGATACTATACATACATCTAAAAATCTTCTCGACATAGGTGAAGGGTCTAGTGTAAGGTCTAATGAGTCTGATTTTGTAAATGTTAACATGTCTTCTACTATGGTTGCTAGGAGTTAAAGGGATTCAAATACAAATTTGGATGAGATTTCTCTAGGTCTCAGCTTACTAGTCCGCACTAGTCCACACTTTTGATGATTATACCATGAATGCACTTTAACCCGTCACTTCTCTCTCACTCCAACATCCTGAGCTAATAGACTGGAATTCCCCTTCCTCATCTAATGAAGTCCTCAAATTCCAAAATGACTATTCTCTATCCTATTATCTCCATGTTATTGAACCTGTAATGTCCTTCACTAGCGAAGATAGTGTCAGCGTGACCGAAAGTGATATCAAGTATCTTAGTCATAAAATCAAAAAGAAAACAAATAGGCACTCTGACGGTGAAAACCACATTGTAGCAGTGTTAGAGCTGAAAATATTAAAAAGAATAGACATGTCTAAAGGTGAAAACCTCTTTGAGGCGCCTGAGGATGAGATACTTGATACACTTCTGAGTCATTTGCAGGAACGATCATCGGTGCTAATTGAGCTGACTCGGCCAGTAAATTTGGGAATAGAAGAACATCCACACATTATTCATGTGGCTAAATCATTGTCTATAGAAGAACTCAAAGAATTCACAGATTTCTTCAATGAGAAAAAGATAAACTTTGCATGGACATACTCTGACATGCCTAGTGTAGATCCTGATCTTATCATGCATCACCTATCAATAGCTCTTGAAGTAAAACCAATCAAGCAAAAACTCAAATAAATGCATCCACATGTGGCTCTACTTGTCAAGGCGGAGTTAGAGAAACTCCTAAAATCTAGGCTCATCAGAGAAATTGACTATGCAGAATGGATCTCCAACATAGTTCCAGTGTCGAAGCATGACAAATATATTAGAGTCTACACAGACTTCAGGGACTTAACCAAGGCATGTCAAAAAGATGATTTCCCACTACCCAACATTGATATGATTGTAGATATGATAGCAAGGTTTGAAATGTACTCCCTAATGGATGTTTTATCTAGCTACAACCAAATCAAAATTGTGCCAGAGGACCAAGAAAAGACTGCTTTCACTTGTGCATGGGGCACTTTCTACTGGAAAGTTATGCCTTTTGGTCTCAAGAATGTTGGAGCCATGTATCAAGAGTAGTCACTACTATATTTCATGATATGATGCACAAAGAAATGGAGGATTATGTTGATGACACCCTTGCTAAAAGAATGGATAGGAAGGCACATATTACTATCTAGGCCCTATATTGGATCATATGGAAAAGTTCAGACTATGTCTCAATCCTAAGAAATGTGCATTTGGAGTAACTTCCAGAAAATTACTTGGTTATATCATCTCCGCAAAAGGTATCGAGGTGGATCCTGGAAAGGTGAAATATATCATGGAAATTCCTCCACCTCGCAATATCAGACAAATTATAGGTCTTCAAGGTCAGCTTTATTCTGTCCAGTGCTTCATCTCATAGCTAGCTGACAAGTCATAGCCATTTACTAAAATTCTACATAAAGGTGTGACCTATGAATGGAATAAAGAATATGAACAAGGTCTTCAACAAATCAAAAAATATCTGGCTAATCCACCTATATTAATGCCTCCTATTCATGGGAAGCCATTAATCTTAATCATCTTAGCTACATAAACATCTCTGGGTTCTCTACTGGCCCAAGAAGATCAAAACAATAAAGAAAGAGCAATTTATTATATCAGCAAAATGTTGGTCTCCTATGAGATGAATTATTCTATCATTATGAAATCTTGATTGGCGGTGGTGTTTTCTTCCCATAAGTTACAAAATTACATGCTTTCTCACACTACAAGACTCATTGCAAAAATTGATCCATTAAAGTACTTACTCAACAAATATGCCCTCACAGGTAGATTAGCTAAGTGGGTCATAATACTTAGTGAATTTCACATTGAGTATGTGGAAAGAAAATATATCAAAGGGCAAGCAATTGTAGTTCAGTTGGCTAAGGTACCTATTGTAGACTATCAACCATTAAGGATCAAGTTCCTAGATGAGTCCATCATGCTTCTCACACCTCAATCATGGACCATGTTCTTTGATGGATCATTCACCTAGCAGGGGTCAGGTGTCAGAATCTTGTTTATTACACCTCAGAGGTATTCATTACCAAAGGCTTACAAAATGTTGTTTCCTTACACAAATAACACTACTAAGTATGAAGCCTTGATTAATGGATTAAACATTTCTATTGAATGGTGTGTCGATAAGCTAAAGGTCTTTGGAGATTCATAGTTGGTTATCAATCAGGTGAATGATATCTACCAAACAAAAGACAAAAAAATGGTGCCTTATAAAAACATGGTTGATTATCTCAAGAAATACTTTGCACACATTACTTTCTAACAAATTCCAAGGGTAGATAATAAATCAGTCAATGCCATGGCTACTCTGGCTTCCATGTTACAAATGCTAGAAAATGACTTCAGACATGAATTCCTGGTAGAGACGTTATGCTACCCTGCTTACAATTCCCCTGAATCCCAGATGATTTGTTCAGTCATTGGACATGACTCATCCCGCTACCACCATATTTACTCCTAACTTCATGAACAAATTATTCTGGACACTTACACCCAAAATGAGAAACGTCACTTAATCCGCAGTGCTACACAGTTTGTCATCATAGCTAACGACTTATATAGGTGAGGTATAGACAGTACCCTCCTTATGTGTTTAGAACCTGATGAGTCCAAGTGTGCATTAGTAGAGGTGCATGAAGGCATCTATAGGTCTCACTCAAATGGTTGAACACTAGTTCGCAAACTTATTAGAGCTAGTTACTATTGGCCGGATATGGAGAAAGAAGCTACACAATTTGCTAAATCTTGAAAACAGTGCCAACTTCATGGATATATGATCCATACTCCTGCCAAGGAGCTCATTCCTTTCATCAACTTTTGGCCATTTTAGCAGTGGGCCTTTTACTTGGTGGGTCAGATACATCTGTCTTCTTCAAGGGGACATAAATACATCATTACTACTACAGACTATTTCACCAAGTGGGTCGAAGCAGTGCCTCTCATTGTAGTTGATGGAAAGTCTATGGCCATGTTTATACTGAACTACATCATCTACAGATATGGTGTACCCTCATCAATAATCACTGACAATGGGGGGAAATTCAAGAAAAGGGATCTAATAGATTTATGCACTAAGTTCATAATTATTCAACACTGGTCTTCTATCTATTATCCCTAGGGTAATGGAAAGGCGGAAGCTTCAAATAAGACTATTCTCAAGATCTTACACTGCACAGTAGACAAATTTGGATGAGACTGGCATCTCTAGATTAATCTAGCTTTATGGGCTTACCGCACCAGTATACAAACACTGATAGGGGCCACGCCCTTTGCTCTAGTTTATGGTGCAGATGTAGTGCTTCCTATTGATTTTGAGATTCCTAACTTGTGAGTCTCTTTGAAGGGCCTCATTACTGATGATGATATCAGAATATCCCAGCTTCAAGAGCTAGAACTACTGGATGAATGTCAGAAAGTGGCGTTCGATCATCTCTGAGCATATTAGAAGAGAATATCTAAAAGCTACAACAAAAAGGTCAGACCAAGGGAATTCCAAATGGGTGATCTCCTCCTGAGAGAGAACCCCAAGAATCAACAACAGCGGGTCCAAAAAGGAAAATTTGAACCAAATTGGCTTGGTCTGTATGTTATCACTGCAGTATTTGGGTCTAGCACTTACCAGCTCTCTACCATAGAGGGGGAACAACTCAAAGAGCCTATCAATGCTCTTCATCTAAAGAAGTTCTACAGTTGAGATGTCTTCTGAATGCTCATGAACATACTCTATTCTGAGAAAATCCTAAAAATTGCAAAATGTCCTGAAAAAATTATCATCTTAGTGAAAACCTAGCAAATAGGAACTTTGATGTATCTATTATCCTAGTGAAAACCTAGTAAATAGCCACCTTGATAATACCAAAAAAATTGAAAAATCAAAAAATTAAAAAAAATTAAAAAAAATTAAAAAAAATTAAAAAAAAATCAAAATATATATAAAAAAAATCAAAAAAAGGAAAAATACAAAAAAAAAAAAGAGAGAGAGAAAAAGAGAAAAATGTGCCATTGATGAAAATCTGGTAAACAGGCGTCATGGTAGCAAAAATAAAATTTCTACCAAGATGGTGAAAACATGGTAAACATGCACCTCTTGTTCCACGATGCTCTATCTATCATGGCATCCATTGGCTTTCTTGCAATTTGCTCTCCTGCTTTCCTACTTCAGTTTGCTTTCCTCTTGTAGTTTGCTTTTCTGCTTTAGTTTTCTCGCTCATGCATTCGCTCTCAATTATTTTTGAGAATTTTGCTCAACTTCACATGGATTGAAACTGTTCACACTTGGGTCATCTTCCTGGTCTAGGGGGCATTGTCCTATCTTTTGGAGTCTCTCTCCTCTTTGCATCAGTCACCAGTGGTTCTCACTAAGTCTTCCTAGTGATGCCTAGATCTCATGCTGATCTTTATACTTGAGAATCTTTCTCGCATCATTCACCAGTGATTCTCACTGTGTCTACCTATTGTTGCTGTACTATTGAGCTTTCTCACATCAACTCACTATCTACATATTTGGCATCAATCCATTCATTACTTGGGGGCATGGCTCCCCACTTTTATCACATCTTCAATTTACACTCAAGTCAATAATCTTGTTAGTTCTAAAGGACAACTATTTACTGGCACAAATTGGTGTTTCTCAACACCCCATCAAACAGTGTTCTTCAACACTATCTTTGGACACATTTGTGTTTTTCAACACACATTAGACATCTCAACGTAAACATCTCTCGATAGAAATCAAACACGATGCACTCACAAGCACAATGGTTTTTTTCAACACCCTAAACACATGCACATTCGTAAACTTTGAAACATGTTGAGCTATGATTGAATCTCTCTTTGTATGTTGTTTGTTCTCATGGTTTTCATTGATATTTTCTTTTGTCTACTGCTTGTTGGTGTAGTCACGATGATCCGACAATTTCAAATAAACATGCTGTATGTGATAAGATCTCCCAAACTAAGGTGGAAAAGCCTCACATCCCTTGATCATATTTATTTATACGCCATGGTGAGGTTGGCACTATCTCCTTGTCTGTTATTGCTCTATTTGTTTACTTGTGTACTCTTACTATATCAAACCGGAAATAATGTTCAGGTGATCTTGGCTTTTGTGCCCTGGTGCTTATGTTCATTTCCTACATTTTATCCAATGAAATTCATATTCATATCCTTATGTTCGTAGTGGCGCCAGTAAGGATTGTATTGACTCCGATGTTCCAAAAATACTCGATGATGATAATTATGCGATGAGTCCAACAACCAAGTCCTAGGGTTGCATCTAGCTTAAGCTTGCATTCGCATTTTAAGCTTGCATAGCGACGATTTTGGTACTCTCTTCATTGGCTTCTCATTCTTCGAAGGTCCTCATCTTTTGTCCTAGATTCCTCTTGACTGCACAAGTGTCTAGTCCTTGCTCTCGATCTTTATTCATATTATTTTGGTTAGTACCTATCGTATATTGTGATATCGTGCATGAGATGATTAGTACCATTGCATTCATTGCATTTCATTCATTTCCATAAAAGTGCATTTCCATATATTCATTTGCATTTACATATCCATAAACATGTGCATCTATTATAAGCATAAATCAAATCATATATAGCATTTATCCATCTAACATCTATCATTGCATTACATTCATTCATACATCAATAAAACATGTGCATAAACATTTGCATATTCGTCCATGGCATGCATTTCTAATCTATACATCTAATCGTATAGGAAACATCTCACAAGACATACAAGTTTAAAGCAATATATAAACAAGTACAATGATGCCAAAATCGAGCTCATATATATATCAATCAATCAAATGTACAAGGATGCTACTCGAGCATAGTATATCAAAATGGTGGTACAATATATATTTAATGTCTAACCACTCCCACCTGGAGGAGTTGGAGGAGGTGGCATGGCCTGTTGCTAAGGAGGTGCCTGTGGTGGTGCCTATGGGGCGGCCCATGCCCCAGCATACTCTAAAAATGGAAGAACCTGGTCCTCTACCTCGGGATCTATGATTATGTAAGTAGCATAATAATAGGCTGACTAAGCAGCCTCATATCTCGCCTCTGCCTGTGCTTTGGCTAGTGCCTCCTATAGTCCCCAGATCTCTCGATCTCGTTCGGTCACTCGGGTCTCCCGAATGACCACCTGTGTATGGTAGTCATCTTGCTCCCTCTGTCCCTACCTCACTCTCTCCCAGCTCTTCCTAAGAGCCTCTTGTACCTGTGCCAGCTATCCTCCTACCTATGGCTTGGCCATAATAGTATCCTCCCCCTGCTCAACGTTGTCCCCTATCCTCATCTCAGTGGACCTATCCTGAGTACCACTGCTCCCTGCACATGTGTCTGACCCCATCCATCTAGGAAGAAGGGGACTCAACCCAGTCCTCAGCCATAGTACTCTTTGTTGTGGTGGCTACTATAGCTACTGCGGTACCTACTGTTGTGGTGGTGGGTGTACCACCTGTTGTACCTATGGGCCAATGCCAACAAGATCTGTAAATCTCAGGAATGGGTGAGCCAAGATATGATCTCTATATGCAGGTGTCATCCCTGCATTCATCACCCCTACTAAATAATCCAACCTAGCTGGTGGTACTCATACATCAATCATGCTCCTACCCCGATCTAGCTGCCACTGCTAGCCCTTCTTCATCTCATCAACGAATTGGGCATATGTGCAGTACTCCTGAGAGACATCCTGTGGTCTCCCAAACTGTTGTAGGACCCATGTCAGTAGGAAGTTCTCAATGACACTGATGGTGTGCCCGATCAAATAATGCAAGAACATATGCAGCATCTCATGTCGTGCATCATCCCAAACCTTTGTGGCTATCCATGGACTCCATATAATTGTTGCCATATCATCCAACTATGCCTGCCACTGATCTATCTTACCCAGCACTAGTTGAGTCATAGGACCTGCATACCTGTAAATATATGGCTCTAAGGGCTGCCAAGTATCATGGAAAATCAATCGACATACGAGAAGGTGCTCCCAGGCCTAGATCTGCAGAACCATGACTCTTGCCGCCATGGTCCGTGTGCTCTGATACACAATCTCATGCATCTCATGGTACATCTATGAGAGCATACACTCACCCCATCTGAACCTCACTCCTGTCATAGCTAACATCCACTACAACATGACTCCCCAACCGCACTCCAATCCATGCTGACCCTGATCTGACACCAGGTGACAACTCAAGAACATCACCAAGACAACTGCCAATGTGTGATCTGCACCGTACCTGCTTGACAAATCCTCCCAAGAGATGGCTCAACCCATCATCAGATCATCCTGGAAGATCACTCTTAGTGCAAGTGTGCCTGCCCTTGGTTGGATATCGTACTCCATGTGAGCCCCATGGAATGGTACTCTCAAGATCCTATATATTTCCTTAGGAGTGACTGTCATCTCCCCCTTTGGAAAATGGAAAGTGTTCATCTCCGAATGGAAATGCTTAAAAAGTGCACCTATTAGACTGTGATTTACCTAAATCTTAGGTACATCACGAAGATATGATAGTCCTAGCCCATCAAGATGGGAACCATCAACATCCGTCAGTCTCTGCAGCAGCTCACCCATGATAGGATGGTGCGACCAAAACGCAATATCGGGGAAGCCAACCTACAAAACAAGCAACAACATTTGATTAGTATCTCAACATGATGGTTTTTTTCAAAGCAATGACAACAAATGCAGCTATGGATCTATCCTGAACACAGTTCTGAGGCATTCTAATTGACTGATTTTGCGACATAATGGTCGACAACTTTCTGGGTCTACAAGTGGTTCCCATGCAAGGAAACTCTTTTTCCATGTGAGATTTCTACCTTGCATAAGACATGATCTCTCTTCATGCGAGATTCCATCACTGGCGATGAAATCTCGTGCAGCATTGTTGTGCACCTCACGTGAGCTCGTTGAGGGACCCCATGCAAGGAAGCCCTAACCTGGATGAGGTAACCAATTTCTCATGCAAGGGGTGACCTTAGCTAGCATGAGGGAACTATTCCCTCATGCGAGACATGATGTAATCAGACTTAAAAGCTTAAAAACATGCTAAAACAATCTAAAAATTGATAAAAATTTGAAATGCAAGATGGTTTTTTTATTATTTACAGGTGCGTCATACTCTGGTGGCTAGTTATATCGTCAGGAGCACTTGAATCAATGTGTACACATGGTAATTCTATCAATATCAGCCTAGGCCCTTTCCATCTCTAAAGTCAAAAGTGAATAATGATTTGAAAATGACCCCTCTAGGCCTTATATAACTTTTGACCTAATTTTGAAAAGTGCTCCATTTTCTGTGAAAATTGCACCCTTGGCTAAATTGACCATTCTAAATCCATTTTCATGATCAAAATCAAAATGTGACACTCCTAAGTAGCTCAAAAGTGCATTTTAAAATTTTGGGACCAACGTGCTCTGACGCTTGTGCAATCACTTTTCTGACATTTCTTTCTTGTTAGAATCATCTCTCGTCATCATTTTCTTGGCTTCTACAATCTTTTCATCAAAGTCAACTCTAGTCAACTTGGTCAACTATGGTCAAACCTAGTCAGCAGGACCTGTCGATCGCTCTAAATTGATTCTGCCTTCTCTTGATCTATCTCTGAATTTCTCTAGATCTTTGTTCTTGCTTCTATCTGCAATCTTTGGTTGTCGATCATCTTTTTGTGGTGTCATCTTTTGATTTCTCTCCCGAGGGGGCAGGATGATTGCATCATTGAATATTTTCACATCATTATTGAATCAATTTGATTTGAATTAAAAGTCCCCATTGCGAGGGGTATCTCATCACTTGGGGCATATTTAGTGTTTCGTACCTTATGGTTAAAATTGGATATTCTATGATCTTTAATCTCTAGGGGCATCCTGATGCCTCACATCTTGTTATCTTGTCATCTATCTTTCTAGGTAACTAAGCAATCTAACTTGGATCCTCAAGGATCAAGCTTCATTCTGGAGATGATTCTTGAAATCTCAGTGGATATTGGGGCAATCTAACCCTAATTCCTAAAAGTCATGCTTCATTCTGAAGATGACTCTCAAAATCTCTTTTCAACCGTTATCTAGGCAACCTAACCTAGATCTTGGAGGGCTAACCTTCATATTGGGGAAATCTAACCCTAATTCTGTAGATAGTCCTAAATCTTCATCAGCTATCAGAGGACATTGGGGAAATATAACCCCAATTCCAATCTTCTCTCAGGTGGTATTTGGACTGTTGTCTTCGCAATCTAACTTAAACTTCAGAGAATCATGCTTCATTCTAAAGATGGTTCTACTTCTCAATCTGGTCGGTGTCTTGGCAACCTAACCTAGACTCCTAAAATCTTCATCTGTCACATCAGACTATTCTTTGAATCAACATGTTACTTGCACATCAATTCAAAGAGGGGAAAAATGTAACACCCCAAAATTGGCACCTTACAATTCTAATCAATTTTGGTGCATTTTCTCATCATCAAAGTCCTATTGTACTAGGCAAATTCTCCTTCCTAATTGACTTTAATTGACTTAGTCTCAAATGCAGAAAACCTAAATTTGCATAAATCTTACACTATGTTTAATTCCTAAATTTTCAAGATTTATTAGCTAAAAATCTCTATGATTAATTAATTTAATTCTAAAGTCCTAAGTTCTTTTAAATTAAATTAATCCCACCCCCTTTAGCTAATACACATCAAAGGAATTAAATAATTATTTGGTTATTTGAATGAATTATCCTCACTTGAATTTAATAATTCAAACAATAAGAAAAGCCACCCATGTGGCAATAATTCATTTACTTAATTAAATAATTCCTTCAATTTTGTCTCATCTTCCTCCATGGAGATGAAGAGTTAGTTTTTCCTTTCCAAGAAACTCTTCATCCTCTCTTCAGGCTTTTCTATATTATGGACCTTCTTTCCTTCATTTTGGAGGACCAAATTTTAGAGTATCAAAACTATAGTGAATTGTTGTCTCAATTCTCTCATATTTTCAAGCTTTCATTGCATAATTAGTGTAATTTCATTTAGTTTAATGGCATTCTTCATCTTAATTTAGTTTTTTTATATATCAAATAGCTTAATTATGTTATCTTTTTCAAGTTCTTAGCTTAAAATCTGCATTTTCATTCTTAGATTATAATTGCATCTCTCATATAGAATAGTTTCATTTTGGTTTTCAAAGCTTTCAAATACTCCATTTTAGCAATGGTCTATGGTTGTTGGCTCTCATTATGAGAGTAATTAAAACACCCCAACTAAATAGGAGGCAACAAGTCGATTCAATCAATATTGTGGAATGAGAAATTCATGTTCATCTTCGCAATTCAATAATTGAGTAATGACTATGTTGTGTTGTGCCTAATTTAGAGGTCAACATTCAGACACATACAACTGCATGTAAGGCTCACTAAAAATTGGCTCACTACCAGTTGGGCTAACTTCCCTAAATAAATATACCAGTTATCATACCTAAAACTTGGCTAACTGTTGAAATAATAAATAATGAGAAATAATTCCACCACTTAAATATGTTGGAAACTACAATTGAGAAAATTTCTATATTTCCATTGATGTCAAACCTTAATAGGTAAGACATTTTTTATCTTGTAAAGTTTCATATCAATTGATTGATGAAGAAGATTTGAAAAGGAGATATAATAAGAAGACCCAGAGAATGGTTGAGTTATGTGAAACTAAAATGGGTACTTGATGAAATTGCACCTTGACAAGGTAATATATTGTTTATCTTAAGTCTAAGTGAAGTTTGGATGACTATAAGTTTAGTCTTGACCGAGTTACAGAGCAAAAGATTAAGAAACTTACGTATGTGCTAAGTAATGTCGAGTGATACGAGTGTCCACCGAGCGCCAGTATATGCCAACAAAATTTTAGCATCGACTGAGCATTAGCATGTGCCGAGTGTTAGATAATTATTGAGTTACATAGAGATGACCGAAAGACCCAACACAATATTGACCAAGTGTCAGTATTATGACAGTTTGAGAAATATTTGAGACCCCAACCGACATAGTTGATTTTCTTGGGATATGTGAAGCATATTTAAGACAAGGATGATTGTTGTGGAGAATTAAATGAGAATTTAATATGTGTTTAACCATTGTATGTATGGATTCAAGAAGGATTTTTAGGATGTATTCTACAATTTAGATGGAAATGAAATGATGGAAGGATTCTTTGAATCTAACCTAAACCTAAGATCTATGGTGATAAAGCGGAAATAGATCGAGCTACTTGATCAGAGAGGTATAATTTTAGCCTAATTACAGGTTATGTGTGATATGTGGTTAATTTAGTTGATTGGAAAAATCTAAGCAGCAGGAAGAGAAGGTTGAAGAGAATAGTATAACTATTTACTGAAACTCAGTAAATAAGTAGAGTATACCGATCAACCCAGTGTTAACTATGTCAGATACAAAACAATAAAGAAATGAATCATACACACATAACACATGAATTTTTAATGTGGAAACCCTGTTAAGGGA
>MU226848.1:7818820-7830172 GCA_018584345.1 Thuja plicata
GTGATCGCGCACTCGCGAGCAACTTATACTTTGCTTCATCTTCTATGCGAGTAGGCGACGACACCTTCCTTTCATCAATCGCTCAATCGCGAGCTATTCTCTGTTCACTTTGAAACATTGGCGATTGAGCGATGAGCAGCTATCTATTATTGATCGTGCAGTCGTGAGCTCTCTTTTCATTCACCTTTTTGCTCAGCGATTTCATGATGACACATTCTCTGTAGCTCATCGCTCAGTCGCAGATAGATATTCCTTTGTCTTCATTACTCAGCGAGTGCATGACGAGTCTTGCCTTTGTTGATCACATACCCGTGCTTTGTTTCCTCTTCTACCTTTTTTTTTCGGTGGCTGCGCGATGAATCCTTGCTTCTACTTGTCGCATGGTCACGAGCCGGCACTCTATCATCCCAAAACACTAGCGAGTGTGCGACGAGCTCAACAATCACTATGGTCACTCAGTGGTGGACCCAGAACATTGATATCTAAAGACATCGCGACTGCGCGATGACCTCCCGTAACAACTCATCGCCAACTTGTGCACTGCTTTCCATACTTCAAACTTCTGCAGTGAGTGAGCGATGAGCATATCCCTTCCTTCGGTCGCGCACTCGTGAGCCGCAAACCTTATATGGAATAAACATCATGACTGCACGATGAGGTTTAAAACATTGACCCGCTCGGTCGCATGACTAGAACGACCTAACCTAGATAGCTCGCGATTACGCGATAGCCCATTTCTTCAGCTCGTCGCTCAGTCGGGAACGGATCAGACTTGTGCAAGAATAGATCGCGATTGTGCGATGACTTAATGATTTGAACATAACTTCACCGTGATCGCGCGATGAGACAAGAGTAAGACCTTTTTTTTTTTAAAGGGCCTAGCCATCTTTTGGGCGGGAAACACAGACAAGGGCCAAATTGCTTAGGGAATGGAAATTTGGGCAACACAAACATTAACCACCAATCAGATAAACCTTAGATTATTAAGTCCCTACAAGATGCATGCAATGAAATACTTATAATGAATAATTGTCTGTTAGTTTTCCTTTTCTGTCCTTATTCTCCTTGATTATCAATAAGTAGTATAACTATTTACCAAAACTCAGTAAATAAGTAGAGTATACCGATCAACCCAGTGTTAACTATGTCAGATACAAAACAATAAAGAAATGAATCATACACACATAACACATGAATTTTTAATGTGGAAACCCTGTTAAGGGAAAAAACCACTGGGACTAGTACCCCAAATTTTCACTCTTCTGAAGTGAGCCCTGTTAAGATCCAACCCTGTTAAAGGTTACAAACACACTGTTAAGTGCGACCTTGTTAGAGGATTTTATACATAGAGGTTGTCACTTAGTATCGGGCATCTATTGCTACCATCCTTGAATCAGCCTCCTTCTTAGACTGTCAATAGGTATCGGGCAAGTCCAATACTACTTTCATGAATCAACCTTTTTGACACTCCTTGGGATGTACCTCAATATATAGAAGACTGTTAAGTCCTGCTCTGTTAAGAGATCTGATGCTTCAATGGTTAAACTGAAACACTATGACTTTCTTCTAATGCAACTTTGAATTGCATATTTTCATATCTATTTAAGTACGTTACCTCTCTGATCAATGTATCAATTCAATTCTTTGTGCTCCACACATTTTGCTTTGTGATGTTGTGCTTCATTATTCATCGGTGTTTGTAGAATTATTTAGCTCTCCTTCAGCTTGATTGATCAGTACTGTATAAAGTTCTTCTTCATTAGTTTCTCTTTAGCATCCTCTTTTCATTCACTCCCCTTACTCCCCTTTCCATGAATGTGTTGTTACAAAAATGAATTAATCTTGTCGCTTATATAGACATGATATTCATTGTTTCTTGATTCTTGATTCTTGGCATGAAAAAAAATCCAGCCAATTTTATTTAAAGAATAACACCTGATTTATCTCATAGTTATCTTGCCAATTGTACAAATCTTCTTTAAATCAATTACTTAACTCTGGTCAAACAAAACAAAGAAAAAAACTAGTTAAGTCTATCTTTAGCTCTTTCCAACTAGATATTTTGTCACTTTCTAAGCTCTCTATTCCATCGATCAATTCTTTAGTTAGTTTTCGGTGACAACTAACAGTTCTGTCGACATGACTCTAATTAGCTTTGGGATCTCCGTCTTTTGGGCATCATTAAATTTTTACTCGTCAGGCAACTCTATTTTCATCTCGTTGGGCATCCTACAGTTTTTCTTCATTGGGAAACACTGTCTTCTTCTTGTCAGGTATCGCTGTGACTTTTCTTCGTTGCCTTTACCAATGGTGTGCACTCCATCAGTGTTATCTGCCACTTAGTGAACACTTGACATTTATGCATTGTTGAAGGCATAACCTTTGTTCTATTAATTCTCTGAAGTCATTGGCATTATATACATGACTGTATAGATTATATCAAGTTGACATCAATGAAAATACAAGCCATTAATTGATTTAATGCTTTGCATTATCTTCAACGTAACATTATCAAACATTCAATCAGTTACATGTCATCAAAGACTGCATAGTGGTGATTTCTTGAAGGATTTCTGAGTAGATCAGAGTGATAGAGATGACATTGAAGGCTAGTTAGTGAATTAGCATTTGAGCTATAAAGACAAAGGTAAGAAATCATGTTATATTGCTAAAGAACAAACTGATAGTGAATCTGATAAATCTAATGACAGTGATATAGAAGTTGTTTATGTAGCTGTGAAAGATGATTCTAATGAAGATGATAAAACTGCACTTATTTCTTATATGAGTAAAGGTGATAGATGGATAATTGATAGTGGTTTTTCACATCACATGATTCGTGATAAAATTAAATTTGAAACCTTAAATTATTACAAAGGTGGTAGTGTTAATTTTGGTAATGAAAAACCATGTCCTGTCAAAGGAAAAGGGTCAATAA
This sequence comes from Thuja plicata, assembly GCA_018584345.1. Taxonomy (NCBI): domain Eukaryota; kingdom Viridiplantae; phylum Streptophyta; class Pinopsida; order Cupressales; family Cupressaceae; genus Thuja; species Thuja plicata. Next base: position 7,821,759 of record MU226848.1, read on the forward strand.
AATTGACTCATAAGATCATATGTGACAATTCCTATTGGGTTGAAGGACTAAACTATAACTTTTTGAGTGTTGCTCAGTTGAATACTTCTGGATACCGAGTTGAGTTTCATCACAGAAAAGATAATATTTTTGAATCTACTGGTGAATTGATTGGAAGTGCAGAACAAACAAGAGGTCATTTTTTCTATCTAGATTTATTTGATGAGACATGTTTTTTTGCACAATATGATGATAAATGTCTACGGAATAAGAGGTTATGTCATGTGAAATTTGACAATTTGGTAAATATTAGTAAGATGAAAAGAGTAAGAGGGTTACCAATATTGAAGAAACTTGAGAATATTATGTGTAAGCAATGTCAGTTGGGCAAAATGAAAAAGTCTAGTTTCAAGAGAAAAAACTATGCTTCAGATGATGTTTTGGAATTGGTTCATACTGACCTTTGTGGACTTATTGGTGTACAAATCTAACGAGGTGATAAATATTTCATACTGTTTGCTGATGATTACTCTAGAATGATGACTCTAATATTTCTCAAATAAAAATCTAATGTCTTTTAATTTTTTAAGTTGTATTTGGAAAAAGTTGAAAAAGAGATAGGTAAGAACTTGAGATGTCTGAGATCTGACAGAGGAGGAGAGTTTATATCTAATGAGTTCAACTTATTATGTAATGATAGAGGAATTAAAAGATAGATGTCTGCTCCAAGGACTCCCCAATAGAATGGCATAGCGGAGAGGAGGAATATATCAATAATGGATTGTGCAAGATCACCGATAATAGAAAAGAATGTTGCACAAAAGTACTAGAGAGAAGATGTAAGTACATGAGTCTATACCTTGAATGGAGTACTTGAAGTCAAGAAGGTACTGATATTACACCTTATGAGTTATGGTATGGTTATGCACCTAATGTAAAATATTTTAAAGTTTTTGGAAGAAAATGTTATATATTGAAGGACAATAGAAATGGAAAACTTGATGCTAAAAGTGATGAAGGCATATTCCTAGGTTATTCCATGAAGAGAAAAGCATATAAGTTTTTGAATTATAACACTAACAAAGTTGTGGAAAATGAAAATGTTAGAATTGATTAATATGAAGAAAAGAATGAAGTAGAATGCAAGCAAGAACCTGAAGATTACAGATCTTTTTTTTGCATGAACGAAGGAGAGCCTAGCAGTGTCCCTGAACCAGAAAAAGAAGTTGTCGAACAATAGAATGATGTTTCCAAGCAACAACAAGAAAATGTTGAAATATAGAAAGATCTTGTCAAGCATCAGGAGGAGACTATTGATGAAGAAGCAGAGGCACAAAATGAACCTAAAATTAACTTTGATGATGAATCTGAAGATGAACAACAAGAAAAAATAAGAGTAGAGCCTACACTAGCAAAATATGTAAGAAGACATCATAAATTAGATCAAATTATTGGAGATAAAGATTCAGAGGTCATGACAAGAAGAAATTTGAAAAATCAGACATGTTTATTATGTGAATTCAAGCTGAAAACAGTGAAATATGCTTTAGGTAATAAAGATTGGATACATGCCATGAATGAAGAAATTGAACAAATTGAGAAGAAAAAAACCTGGACACTAGTACCTAGACCAAAGGATGAGAATGTTATTGGAACAAAGTGGGTATTTAGAAATAAGTTGAATGAACATGGAGAAGTTATAACAAACAAGGCTAGAATGGTATGCATAGGTTGTTAGTAATAACTGAGAGCGGGGGTGAATAAGAGGCCTTAAATTGTATCCTTCAAACACTAACCACTAATCAAATAAACCTTAGATTATTAAGTCCCTACAAGATGCATGCCATGAAATACTTATAATGATTAACTGTCTATTGGTTTTCCTTGCCTGTACTTATTCTCCTTGATTACCGATAAGCAGTATAAATATTTACCAAAACTCAGCAAATAAGCAGAGTATACTGATCAAACCAGTGTTAACTATGCCAGATACAAAACAATAAAGAAATGAATCATACACACATAACACATGAATTTTTAATGTGGAAACCCTGTTAAGGGAAAAACCATTGGGACTGGTGCCCCAAATTTTCACTCTTCTAAAGTGAGCCCTATTAGGATCCAACCCTATTAAAGGTTACAAACACACTTTTAAGTGCAACCTTGTTAGAGGATTTTATACATAGAGGTTGTCACTTAGTATTGGGCATCTATTGCTACCATCCTTGAATCAGCCTCCTTCTTAGACTGTCAATGGGTATCGGGAAAATCCAATGCCACTTTCATGAATAAACCTTTTTGGCAATCCTTGGGATGTACCTCAATATATAGAAGACTGTTAAGTCCTACTCTGTTAAGAGACTTGATGCTTCAATGGTTAAATTGAAAAACTATGACCTATTTCTAATGCAAATTTAAATTGCAGATTTTCAGATCTATTTAAGTACATTACCTCTCTGATCGATGTATCAATTCAATTCTTTATGCTCCACACTTTCTGCTCTATGATGTTGTGCTTCATTGTTCGTCAGTTTCTATGGAATTCTTTAGCTCTCCTTCATCTTGATTGATTAGGACTGTATGAAGTAATTCTTCATCAGTTTCTCTTTAGCATCCTCTTTTTATTCACTCCCCTTAATCCATTTTCATGTGATACAAAAATTAATTAAGCTTGTCTCTTATATAGACATGATATTCACTATTTCTTGATTCTTGATTCTTGGTGTGAAAAACAATCCAGCCAATTTGATTTAAAGAATAACTCCTGATTTATCTCATAGTTATCTTCTTTCCAACTGTACAAATCTTCTTTAAATCAATTACTTAACTCTGGTCAAATAAAACAAAGAAAACAACCAGTTAAGTCTATCTTTAGCTCTTGCCAGCTAGATATTTTATCATTTTTTGAACTCTCTATTCTGTCGGTCAACTCTTTAGTTAGTTGTTGGTGATAACTGATAGTTCTATTGGCGTGACTCCAGTTAGCTTTGGGATCTCTGTCTATCAGGCATCATTAGATTTTTACTCATCAAGAAACTCTATTTTCATCTCGTCGGGCATCCTGTGGTTTTGCTCCATCAAGCAACATTGTCTTCTACTCATCGGGTATTACTATGAATTTTCTTCTTTATCTTTATCGATGGTGTGCACTCTGTCGGTGTTATCTGTCACTTAGTGAATACTTGACATTTATGCATTACTGAAAGCATAACCTTTGTTCCATTGATTCTCTAAAGTCTTTGGCATTATGTACATGACCGTACACATGATATCAAGTTGACATCAATGACAATAAAAACCATTATTGATTTAATTCCTTGCATTATCTTCAACTTAACATTATCAAAACATTCAATCAGTTACATGTCATCAATCTCTCCCTTTGGCATTGATGGAAACATACTATATTATAACACTATACTATTTCTAATACAATATGAAATACAATAGTTGAGATTCATCAAACTACCAATCTTTTGTTTGATAACTGAAAAATGTTTGACCTCTGGTAAGCTCTATTCTAGCTTAGATTTGATTCTTGCAGCTCTTTTATTTTTTGATGTGTTGATTTTTCTTCTTGTATCAATTTCTCTCATGTGACTGTTCTCTCTTTTGTGATGTCTTTTTCTCTTTTCAGTAACTCTCCCTTTGTATAACCTTTCATACAATTTTCTCTCCCTTTGGATATAATCTCTCCTTGTTGGAGTAATCTGATAATGGATAATCTATCTCCCTTTTTCAGAAGAATGTGATAATATGGATAATCTCTCTCCCTTTGACAGCAATGCCAAATAAATATCTCATAGATATCTGACATTCATGTCAAACAATCTTTTCTCTTCATCCATAATATATTCCTTGAGTTTCCCTTATCCATCAGCAATACAAAAATATGCTCTGGTGCTCGGTTCTGATATATACCTGTCTGTATATAGATGTATCTTTTGAAATTCATCTTTTTTCTTGCATCAACATGAATGATATTCTGATAATATGTAGGCTGATACATCCTTCAGTCATATTACTGACTGGCAGACAAGGGTTTGACCCCTAGTCTCTTTCTCAAGTACTCAAATTTATCCTTGGACAAAGGCTTGGTGAAGATATCAGCTAGTTGTTCTTTTTATTGCACATACTCAAGTATCACCTCTTTTTCTTGAACTTTTTCTCTCAAATAATGATACTTGATGGCAATGTGTTTAGTCTTTGCATGCATGACTAGATTCTTGTAAATGTTTATTGCACTGGTGTTATCAAAATAGATAATCACTGGTTCTGAGGTCTTCATATGCATACCTTCCAGCAACTATTTGATCCATGCTATATTTGAGTAGTTTACAGCAGTAGCAACATACTCTGCTTCTATAGTAGACTGAGAGATGCATCCTTGCTTCTTGCTAATCTGTGTGACAATTTTGTCACCCATAAAGAATGCTCCTACAGTTGTTCTTTTTTGTTTATCAATATTTCTAGCCCAATCAGTGTCGGTAAACACCTTAGCTTAAAATTTTCCTTCTCTTCTATACCATAAGACAAATTCCTCAGTGTTCTTCAAATATCTTAGAATCATTTTTACAGTAGTCATATGTGATTCCCTGAGGTTAGCAGAAAATCTAGCAACAATTCCTACTGCATGTGCGATATCTAGTCTAGTGTGCACAACATACATGAGTTTTCCAATCATTGATCTGTACAAAGTCTGATTTACCTCTGTTGTCTTTCCCTCCTCTGTTAACTTACATCCAGTAGCCATTCGTGTTCCAACTTGTTTGGAATCTTCCATCTTGAATATTTTCAGGACCTCTTTGATGTATTTGGACTGTGTAATGAAAATACCTTCACTTTATTGAATTATTTGTAGACCAAGAAAGAACTTGATCTCTCCAATCATAGACATCTAAAACTCTTTGCTCATCTCATTAGAAAATGATTTTTATAGCATATCATTGCCTCCAAATATGATGTCATCAACAAATATTTTAGTAGCTTCCTTCAAATGCTAATGCTAATCCCCGATGGTTCGAGGTTGCTTTGCATATTCTCTAACTAACAAGGGCTGGAGGTTTCCTTGCCATGGCTTAGCTGCTAACCAAGGGCCGATTCCCCATGGATAAATGAAGCTAGGGTCTAGCTCTGGTATAGATGTATAGCATGGTATTGCAACTCCTCTTCATCAGTAGTCTACCGAAAATAATATAATAGGAGGGTAGGAGTGGTGGGAGGGATCAATCTTATGGCATTGCCCGCATATCTCTCCACCGACTCGTCGAATTCGAAACCAGATGCATATAGAGACTCCCTTGCCTATAAAATAGTAGGGATCTACTGTAATACCCACCTCTTAGTTTGTTTTTCAGTTTGTGTATAACAAACTCTTTGAGGAATTTTGATGCATAATTTAGTTGATCTTAAGGATACTTATGTGTTACATTTCAGTATATTATTGATCCATTATCATTATGTTGTTTCATTTTTGTATATGTGATTTAGGGTTATTTTATTATGCTTATGTATATGTTAGGATTTCATTTCGATTATGGTTTTCTGACAATACTGACCTTAGATTTATATGCACATGGATCATTGTATATTTTCATTACTGTTTGATGTGCCTGGTATGGTATTGGACAGAGTCGTAGTTACTTGCTTCGGCGAGATCCACACGATAACCTAGTCTCAACCATTGGTTTCCATATGATATATGCATGTATGTCCATCTTTGTGATGACAGGTTTGCAGGTACCAGGCTACGTCTTCCCTGAATTGGCAGGAGTGAGCGTGCCCTATCACATTAATCTCAATGGTAAGAGAGGGGAGATAGTTTTTAGGTCTAGATCCTATCCTAAACCTAATTGTCCTAGTTAGTGGACAAGTATTTGTTTGACTACCCTTGCCGAATTCGTATAGTGGATAGGAATTCATGTATCCCTTTCCTAGTGCTTGTTTGATTTTGCATGTGTTTGATTTCAAGGGCTTGATGTGATTATGTGGGTGTTATATCAGGTTATTTATTTAATTGAATATTATTGTAATTAATTATTAAATATAGGGTATTTAATTAATTGAAAATTAAATTAAATACCTATGTTTAATTGGTAGGTTTTTGATTAAGGTAAAAGCAGGTTTTGAAGGGAACCCCGAAACCCTTTAACAAAACAAAGAAAGGAAAGGAAAAAAAAGCCCCACGAGCAACAGACTGGCCCAAGGAAGGGAACAATCAACAGAGGGTCAAAACCCAGATATAGCAATAATTACATTCAAGACAAAAAGCACAAAAGAACAGCTGGAAAGAAAACAGAGAGGAAACCCGCCAGCACCAAGATCAGAGCAAAGATTGCAGAAGGCTTTCAGAGTCCACCAGCTGAGTCTTCATAGTCATCACATTCTCTCTCAGCTTCTGGAGGTCCGGATCTTCATTCTTCTGCACCTTTAATTGGTAGGTTAATTAAGGTGCAATTATTGAATATTAATATATAATTGAATATTTAATTGTAAATTAGAGTAAATATGTTTTTATGCTTAATTAAGTAATTAAATATTTAGTTGCATGGATAATTGTGATGTAATATTTAATTTATTTAAATTAATATTTTATAAATTACATGTGCAAGTTTTTGTTAAAAAGTATTTTCAAATTCTAGAGATCTCAACTTGATTTTAGGATTCAAAGTTGAGATGTGAAATTAAAAGATATTTTAAATATTAATTGTTATTTTCTTTCAATTTTTTGAGAGAGTCCTTTTAGGAGTTAACTGGATGTGTTGTCAGGAGGTTTGCATGTTTAGGGGAAACTGAATTCCATTAGGAGGGAATTGGAGTTTCATTTTGTATTAACATGTTTTTGAGATTTTGAGAGCTTGGTGTGTGTGCTTGGCTTTGGAGAAATTGAAGAATCTTGTGGTTGGTTGTTGGATTGAGGAATGGTGTGAATTCGTGATTTGCATGTTCTTGGGTCTTCATGGTTTCAAATCTGTGGTTGATTTGTGCCTGGAGGGTTTTCAGGGTTTTGCAATCTTCAAAGGGCTAATCTCAGTCTTCTTGCATTGAATTTGAGGTAGGGTTTGTGATCCCTAAAATGGTTTCAATTTTGTCATTCTGAGGTTTTTTGTGTTTGAATGGATGCATGTTAAATCATTATGGTAATTAGGGGTTTAATTGAGTTTCTGTTATTTTAAGTATTTAGAAAACCCTTAGATCTTATATTTCATTGTTTATTAGTACTTGGCATAGTCCAGAGATTTCGTGAATGGATCTCTTCTAATTCTACTATAAATTAGAAAATTAAACCCTGTCTATAGTCCTAACTATAGTGGGATAAATAAATATTTAGTTCTTATGTATTTGCATTGGAAAAATTAAATAAGTTGAAAAAAAAAATCAACTCTCTGTAAAAATAAGGTGAAGAAAATAATTAATTTACCCAGAAAAAGAAGAAACTAGAAAAAGACAAAAGAAATGGATCCTATTCTAAATTCTGTATTTTTTGGAATTACTAAATATATAAATAAATCCTTTGTTAAAAAAAAAAACACAATTCAAAAACAAGATTTAAAAAAAAAATTTAAAAGTAAAAAAATATATATATACATATAAAAAAATTTTATAAAGCAAGTTATGTAGGGGGCCACCACATCCCCTTTCCCCACGCACCTACATTTCTAACGCAGGCCTATGAGCCTAGATTAGCGCTGCTCCCTATGAGTAAGGAGGGGACCATGTGGGTCACCACTCCCACAACTCCCCCTTTCCCTTTATTTAAGGAAAGCCTACGTAGGCTTTTATTAAGGGGTTGTTTTAGTTTTGTTTTTTTTTTAAAACTTAATTTATTTAAATGTTATTAGTTTTTTTTAAATAGTTTTAGATTAATTAATGTATATTGTATTTAGTCTATTTTTAGGTTTTTTTTTTAATTACTTATAATTTAATTTTTTTTTTAATTTAGTTTTTAAATATATTTTAATTTATTAAAATATATATATTTTTTTCAATTTAATAAATAATAGAATTTAAATTTAGATATTATCATTTAAATTTTAGTTTTATTGAAATAATTAGAAGGGAGTTTAATCTAATGAAAACATTATAATTTGGGTTAATTGAACTATTTAATAGTTTTTGATTATGGTAAAAGCAGGTTTTGAAGGGAACCCCGACACCCTTTAACAAAGCAAAGAGAGGACAGGCAAAAAAGCCCAAAGAGCAACAGACTGTCCCCAAAAAAGGGGAGCAATCAACAATGGGTCAAAACCCAGATTTGGCAACAATTACATAGAGAACAAAAAACACAAAACTGCTGGAAAGAAAACAAAAAGAAAGACCACCAGCACCAAAGTCAGAGCACAGATTTCAGAAAGCTTTCAGAATCCACCAGCTGAGTTTTCATTGTCATCACGTTCTCTCTCAGCTTCTGGAGATCCGGATCCTCATTCTTCTGC
>MU226848.1:7855452-7873711 GCA_018584345.1 Thuja plicata
CTTGAGTATTCCAATGTGTTGAAAGGGGTCATGGGGACTTTCTATGGGTCCTATTATGCCTTATCATGTGTTAGGACCCCTAAGAGGTCCCCATGACCCCTTTCAACACATTGGACCAATCAAGTGTGTCCTAAGGGGTCCTACAACCCCTTAGGACACACTTGAGTGTTGAAATATGTTGAAAGGGGTCATGGGGACTTTCTAGGGGTCCTAGTATGCCTTATCATGTGTTAGGATCCCTAGGAAGTCCCCATGACCCCTTTTGACACATTTCAACACTCAAGTGTGTCCCAAGAGGTCGTAGGACCCCTTAGGANGGGGTCATGAAAACTTCCTAGGGGTCCTAGTACACTTTATCATGTGTTAGGACCCCTAGGAAGTCCCCATGACCCCTTTCGACATATTAGAACAATCAAGTGTGTCCAAAGGGGTACTACGACCTCTTGGTACACACTTGAGTATTCCAATGTGTCAAAAGGGGTCGTGGGGACTTCCTAGGTGTTCTAGTATGCCTTATCATGCGTTAGGACCCCTAGAAAGTCCCCATGACCTTTTTTGGCACATTTCAACACTCAAGTATGTCCCAAGAGGTTTTAGGACCCCTTAGAACACACTTGAGTGTTCTAATGTGTCAAAAGGGTTCATGGGGACTTCCTAGGGGTCCTAACGTGTGATAAGACATACTAGGACCCCTAGGAAGTCTCCATGACCCCTTTCGAGCATACAATTTAAATATTATCATCTATAAAATTTATATATTAATATATATAAGATATTATAATATAAGATATATATTAATATATAATTATATATAATACATATTAATATATAAAAAATATATTAATATTAAATATTATAATATAAAATATATATTAATATATAATCATATATATAATACATATTAAACCTCTTTTTATATCTAAACATTGAATTTTTTCATTTAATCTCACCGTTTTTTTGGGTACCCAAAAATCTAGGGTGTACCCAATTATGGACTAGTGTAACTTTTACCAAAATATTCTTTGCCCCCAAAGACCAGAGAATCACGCAATTTTAGACTTTTTTCACAGGTTTCAAATGTTTTACAGAAAAAAGTGATTTGGGGCCCATTTTTTAAAAGTTAGTTAATTTAAGTTGTTTTTTGTTAACTTGTGGTCTCACCATGGGAAGCAGCAGTCGTTGAAAGTATAAACGGAAAAGGAAGGTGACGGATGAAGATATTCAAGCATATAGGGAAAATCACCAAAGAAAGAGAGAAGGTATGTTAAACCTTAATCAAGGTGACCCCGTAAATGTAGTTGCAAGTGAAGAGGATGTTGAATTTTAAAATAATATGGAAATTAATTTTGTGAATAACAATGTATGGAGTGAAGATGAAAATGTAGAGATGGAGAATGAAAATGTAGACTTGGGGAATGAAAACGTAGACTTGGGGAATGAAAATGAATGGAATGAAGATGAAAATGTATAGATGGAGATTTAAAATGTAGACTTGGGGAATGAAAATGTTGCACAAGAACCGCATGAACATTACACGTCTCCAAATTATATGTGAAATGAAGTCTCTTGCAATAAAGATAATCAATCTTCAAATTTGGGGCTTTCAAGAACACCTAAATGGTTAATTGAAATTGAGGAGAACATTATGAATAATTGGGAAGGAAAGAGATCACATAGAACAGTTAGGTTGTGGGCTTCAAGACTTTATGATCAATTTTTTGGAAACAAGACATTGGTTGAGCAATGTCAAATTTTTGTGTAGTTGTTAAAGATGCAAAAGATGAGAACTGTGCTTGTGAAATTGAAGATTTGTGAGAACAAGAAAATGGAGATAAATGTCATTATTATGAAGAATATTTTGAATGCTCTCAATAGGATTGGTAAGTCTAGCAGAGAAAAAGACAAGAGAGTTTCTCGGAGGGTTATTACAACCTCCTTAGTAAGTCATCAGTTGGGAAAGGCTCGTTTGATGAGACAAACTTGTGTTGACTTCAATATAGATCGTAAAACTTTGGATAGAGCACTTGCAAGAAGAGAAATAATTGATGATCTACTTCAAATTTATACATGGGCTTATGGTGGGAGACTTCCACGTTTTGATAAGAAGCTAACAGATATTGTCAAGGATGAAATTCAACAATTTTGGCATGCTAACTCAAGAGTGTTACCAAATGTGAAGGATGTCTTGAAGTTGAGAGTTGGCAATCAAGACCGCACTCCACATCCTAAACATTATGTGGAGGTAGGTCAAACAATGTTGTATAAAAAATTTTGTGAGATACATCCAACATTGAAAATATCACAAAGGTATTTTGAATCCGTGAAGCCATTTTATTGTGTACCCCTTAAGATTCGGAATACATGTTGTTTCAAATATCATGTTGAGTTTTCAATGCATCATGAACTATTACAGTCCATTCATTCTAATTTTCATACTAATGAAATGCTAGAGGATTGTGGTGCAAGAGGTCTTCCCAAATCATCAAGAGACTTGGTAGATCAATTTTTATGTTGTAGAGATAATGGTTGTTTATTTTATAAAAAATATTGTTTAAATGCCAAGTGCTCATAATGTGGTGGCTTGTCCAAGTTTAGGACATGTTTTCATGAGGGTTTGGAACACGATTTTGGAAAGACACTCGTCGAAAAAAAGGTATATGAAATAGTGAAATATACATTGAAAAGTGGAGGTGAAGGCTCTAGATGTGAGTTAGTTGCAAAAGAATACAATGTTGCTGATTTTATTTCAAATTTCAAGACAAATATTTTTTACAAGTATGCAGGGCATAGTCACGGGTCTCAATGGTTGGATCAACAATTTAGGATGTGTAAGGATACTTTCCCCATTAGAATTATTATATCCATTGTAGACTTTATGGAGAACTATACATTGCAGCCCCAAAATGAGACTCAAGCTCAATATTACAATTCCATTCAGGTTTTTATTTTTGTACACATCACTTATAGACATTCCCTTGATAGCACAAAAGATGATCGGAAGATAATCAGAGAGTACCATTTTTATATGATCGATGATAGGTCTCACTCTGATGAGTTTGTCCAACATTATTTCTAGAACTATTTTAACTTCTTGCAGGAAAATAATATTGCTATGGATAGGCATCTCATTTGGTCAGATAATTGCACTGGTCAATTTAAGAATGCTAGAATGTTTTATTGGTTGTGTAGAATGCATGTGGAGAGAGGCGTACCTCATATTTGGAGTTTTTTTGAGTTAGGGCTTGGGAAAGGGGATCATGATGGAGCAGGTGCGTGTGTGAAGAGAGCTCTACTTAAGGAGCAATTGATGATTTCAGGTGTTGTACTTCTTGATGCTCATTTTAATGTTGATTGGTGTACTTTAGCATTGTCACAGGGGGGACTCTTGATTCTACAGTGCATAGATTTTTTTGGTTGGTTGAGGGGGGGAACTATAGGAGATATATTGGATTGTCAAACACTGAGAGACTCTTCAAAAATGCATTCATTCTAAAGCTCTAATAGTAGTACATGGACCATTTGGACACGAGAGTTGGCTTGTTTTTGCCCCATGTGTTTTCAGTATGATTGGGATCATTGTGAGTCAAGTAAGTGGGTGGATACATGGGTTCCACAATATCTAACTCCTTGATCTTTGACACTCTCTATAAGAAATGATGACATGGACACTTCAGTTGAGTATGACCATCTTTCAGATTTTCTATAGCTAGGAGATGTTTTTGCATTCCTTGCACCACAAGGGAACAATGAGAGGTCAGATTATTGGTTAGCACATTGTGTACGAGGTAAACAAAATCTTGTACAATCGATGATAGATGGTGATGGGTTCATGTATCCTACTGGTTTAGTTGTTATTATAGGAACATGGCTGCGAACATACATGGTTAGAAAGAATGGAATTCCTGCATTTGAAGACTATGAGAAGCACAAAAATATTCTCATGTATTCACACCTTGTTATAGCAACAAATGTCAAGTTGTCAAAGCATCAAGGAAAACTAAAGACAAAAGAACTTTGGACTATTAGTACTGCTAATCATGAAGCACTATTAGAGACCCTGAAGCAAAGAGATGATCCTTTAGGAACACTTGACTAGGTAATAATTTCACTCAGTGCAAGGATTTATAAGTTAAGCTTAAATTCAATACATTAATTTCACCTTTCTTATATTCCATTTTGAGTCAATAAACTTGATTTTGTATGTGGATTGTAACTTGTGCAGGAGCACCTATCAAGACACCTAGGGTCACCATGGATCCAATTAGAGATAGAAGGATGAAATAATCCTTAATGGTTAATTGAGATCTTTTGAAGCCTATAATGGCAATTTGTAACAATCATGTATGGGTGGCCAATAGTGCCAACAAGGGATCTAAGTATAGATTTTCTCATAAATAGGCAATGAAAACTCATAATTGTTTTACTATTTACTTATGTCATTTGCATGGTTTGAATTCTTACAAGTTTGATTATTGTTTCTAATGCTTTAAGGATATTATTTTCATCAATAGGTGTTGGATGGTGTTTGAAATTCTCAGATTATGTACTTGTAACCTATTAAGACAAGTTGTTTGGAGTTTGTTAGGACCCTAGGAAGTCTTGTGGTTAGCCTTGTGTCATTTTGAAGTCATTTTGCCTCTTTGAGAAAGTGGAATCCCTTGGGTACACAGTGAGATCTTAGGATTTTTTTACAAAGGTGTGGAGTCTTGTTGTCCAATATGTGGAGTTCACCAAGCCTTTGCATCGTATCTTGCAGTGAGTGTCCCCAAGGTGCACTAAGCATGATTGAGAAGTGATCTTCCAAGGTTCGTATCTTGGACCTCATGATAGGTATCGACAAACCATTAGAGGCTATGAGATTGTATTTATGAGGTATACAACAACCTCTCTCAGTTTTGGGCGATTCGACTTCATTTTCATTTGGCAAGGCAATCTCATTCAATACCAAGACTTATAGTGAACGTCACTTGAAAGTAGCTCCGTAGTGTATCTTTCAAATTTCTAGTCCTAGCATCAAATCACCTACTCCAATGACTCTGATTGGTTGGGTAAATGATTTTGACAACCCCATTCCACCCATGAAGTCACTGGAACACTCACGACCACGCTCGACCCAAGTTTTCCCAAGGTGCACTAAGCACGATTGGGCAGTGATCTTCCAAGGCTCATATCTCAGACTTCGTGAGAGGTATCGACAAACCATCAGGGGTTACAAGATTTTATTTCTAAGGTCTACAAAATCCTCTCTTAGTTTTGGGAAATTCAACTTCATTTGCATTGGGAAAGGTAATCTCAGTTGATGCTAAAACTTTCAATGAGGGTCAATTAAAAGTAGCTCCATAGTGTATCTTTCAAACTATCCATCCTGGCATCAAAGTGTGTGATCCATCAACTCTGGTTAGCCAGGTAAATTCTATTGACAACCCCATTCCACCCATGGAGTTACTGGAAAACTCATGACCACGCTCGACCCAAGTGTCCCCAAGGTACACTAAGCATGATTGGGTAGCGATCTTCCAAGCCTCATATCTCAGACCTCGTGAGAGGTATCAACAAACCGTCAGGGGCTATGGGATCTTGTTTTTGAGGTCTACAAAAATCTCTCTCTATTTTGGGTGATTTGACTTTGTTTGCATTTGGCAAGGCAATCTCAATTGATGCCAAAACTTGTAGTGAGGGTCAGTTAAAAGTAGCTCCATAGTGTATCTTTCAAACTATCTATCATGGCATCAAACTGTCTATTCCATCAGCTCCATTTGACCGGGTAAATGCCAGTGAAAAACCCATTCCACCGATGGAGTCACTGGAATGCTCGTGACCATGCTCGACCCAAGTGTCCCCAAAGTATGTGACTGAGGCAACAAATTTTGAGAATGATGTTACAAAACAATGTGGGTTGAGTTTGACATATGTTTTATAACTTGATAAAGGGTATCTAAAACACTTATTAATTTTGGAAGTCTTTTAGAAAGTTTTGGAGAAAACAACCAAAAATAGTCTAGAATTTGATGTACTATTGAAGCAAGGAGTTGGGTATTGTTACAAAACAAAGGATAATTTGAGTGATCTCGGTAATTTATTACATCTATTATAACAAATTCAAACAAATTAACATATAACTTCAACAAGATATAATTTTAATCATAATGATAATCAGATATAACTTCAAAATATAACTTCAAGATATAACAATAATAATCATAGTTAAGATATAACTTCACCATTCAATTCCATATACATGAATAATAAATGTGTATATAAAATATTACACAAATATAACATAAAAATAAAAATGTTCTATATATAGAAAGTATCAAAAGTATCTTCATATACAAATATGGCACATGCCATTTCAAAGTGTACAATGTGCCATATATACCATCTCAAAATGTGCCAAGTGGCATCTCTAAATTACCACATATAAAACTACATCCTGTGTCATAGGGGGATCATCAAAATGCAACCTCTTTGAAGAGATATTTGGCTCTGATTGATCCTGCATAAAAAATGAGTTCAATCCCAAGTTAGATTGCTTAGTTTATATGATTTGTACATATATATAATTCATAATCCAAACACTAATTTAATTATAAATTATAACTGAATGCAAACATCTGTACCTATCCTCTCAGTTGCCTACCACGATCAGGTGTCCTAACATAAGCCTTTGGTAGTGAAGGGACAATGCCACCACTACCAACTTCGACCTATAAATATATATTTTCAATAATGAGATTAGTAGAGAGGTGTAGGGGCCCAAGGTGAAACATAGAGTAATAAATTAACAAAATAGGATGATAGCATAATAAAATTACAAATTGATTCAACTAAAATTAAAACTTACGTCCACCAATCTCTCCTCTGAAATAGTGGGCTAGGTCAACAAAGATATGAAAGATTCTCATGGGGCCTCCCTCGCACTGGGAGTAACCTATGAGAGTCAAAAAGATAATCAATTATATATAAATGTACTTCATCATAGCAACCCTGGTTACAAAATACAGATAACAATATGTAAATCTACGTACAATCAGGCTATCACTCTAAATTGAGATGCCTATCAGCCTAGGCTTTCGAACCTGTGTCAGGACATCGTCAAGAGCCACACCCTATACAATAAAGTGCATGTAAACTATTTATTACTACACACAAGTGACATACATATGCATGCATAGTTAATCTTAAACAATTAATTACCTTTCCTTTGTTGACACATGAAGAAGGAACCCCCTCGTGCCCCCCACTAACATCAACTGATACCTACAAGAGTACAATAAGATGACAATATATTAGTAAATATAAAAAATTTATTACTCTAATTGATAGAGATTTAAGCATATACACCAAATGATATAAAAAAGCTAATGGGTACATAATTTATAATATACCGTATAGGTGTCAAGGCCAAATGAAATGGTCAAAAGTGTGGATTCATTCACCTGTCTCAACTCCTCCTGTGTCATTGACTAAAGATAAATGGACCAAATATATATAAATAAGTGCATGCAGTCATTACAAATAATCTACATAAATAAATTATTTTTAAAATAAATAAGTCCTGTGAAAAATTTATTTATAATGTTTACTCTTACCATATCAAACAGGATTCCATGGCTCTACGTACCCCTCCCCAGCACTCTCATGAGACACAGATGCTCCATGAGGTGTTGCATCCTTTGTAGCTACATCTCTTGTATCCTCCTCATCAATAACATAATGATATGTATCAGCATCAGTAAGTGGTCTAAGGCACAAATTCTTGCACATAATGCAAGTATGGGGCACGCATACATGTGAACTGCTGCTAGATGTCAATGCACCAACATCATCCACACCAGGAGGCAACAATGACCTGGTCTACGTGATCAACTAATCACTCAGCATGTGAATGGCCCTAATACTCTATGAGGTAGCCTCTGCAATGATATCAGGATGCTGCACTAGAGGAGGGGGTGCGACATCAGTGGGGGACAAAGGTAGTGGCCTTTTTGCACTGGGAAAATGGTCTAGTCTAAGGAGCTCCTCCACCTACACCCATGTTGGGCCTCATGCTCTAATAATTTACATTGTGACCAAGCACAAACTCAGCATATAATTTTTTTATAAAATAGAAAGGGAGCTCCAAATTGCTATGGGGTGGTTTATCAAAAAATATCCACCAACAATCCCATAACTATGTACACATTGCATCATTTTTGCACCATTTAAATGATAATTTATACTTTTTTGGGGTCAACTTTTAATCCAATTTTAGGATTCACAAAAAAGGGAAGATATATCTTCTTTAGTTATATTAAGGGCCGCAACCCCATCATGGTCAAGCCCGTCATCAAATTGGGCATGCATATCATCACGCCAATGAAGAGCGGCATTATGTTGTCGTGTAAGTGTGTCAATGTTTTCAACATTAGTATTTAGGGTGGCAAGCATGGGACCTAATGTAGGTATATTCTGATATGTGTTTTGGAACCCCATATAGTGTTCAAATTATCTTGTATCAAATCCTCTAAAGATCGAGGGTTTTAAAGTGCTTTAGGATTGTTTTGGGGATCGTTATTTGGTGCAGGAGAGTTGTTTTCTTCGTTGTTGTCATCCATGCCTGATTAAATAAAAAAAAATCAATTTCAATTTGATTTCATATATTATTAAAAAAATAAATACAAAACACTATTTCAACCAAAAAAACTACATTTAACATCAAAATGAAATAAATTAATCAAAATATACAAAGGATTTACTTATTGTATATACTACATAGTTGAATTTGTTGTTAGAGAAATCAGGTACCCAAAAAAATCAAGTATAGGATATATAGAGTCATTTTCCAATCCTAAACAATGAGAGAAATGAAGAAAACAACTCGCAGGTTTTGATTTATGCCATAGGTTTTGGGTACCCAATATTTTCGGGTACTGGATTAGGATTGTGCTTTGGTGTCATGTTTTCCCAGGTGTACTAACGCCTAGGCCTACTAAAAAATTAACAAATATTTTCATGCACTTTTGGACGAGTGAAAAGTGGATTTTTTTTCACATCGCCACTTTTTGGCCCCTCATGATCTTGCACATACCCTATGTAATTGATGCAATATTTAGTTGTATTATATCATCTATTTGCATGTGATATATGGTTATTTCATGATGGTTATGTATATGTTATGATGTCATTTTGATTACAGTTTTCTAACAATACTAACCCTATATTTGTATGTGCATAGATCATTTGTATATTTTTTTAACTTTTCTTTTTGATGTGCTTGGTATGGTTTGGGACATAGTCATAGTTACTTGCTTTGGCAAGATCCACATCATAAACTGATTTCAACCATTGTTTGTTATATTACATGTATGTATGTTCTTCTTTGTGATGACATGTTTGCAGATATCGGGCTACAATTTCCTTTAGTTGGAAGGAGTGAGCATGCCCTATTGTAATATCTCAATGGTAAGAGAAGGGAGATAATATCATGCCTAAATCCTACCCTAAACCCTTATTTTGTCCTAGAATTGGACAAGAATCTGATTGACTATCCTATCTAAATTTGTCAAGTGATCTGGATTCATAAGCCTTTATGTGTGTGCTTGTGTGTTTATTTCAATTGTTTATCTGTTTCAGTTATTTTTGTGATTAGATGGGTTTCAGTTGATTTAATGATGCTTTTGGCTTGTTTTATTTAATGAATATTTATGGTAAATATTAATGTTAATTATTGCACCTTTAATAAGGTTACAACATTGATATATTAAATATATGGCTATTTAATAATCAAATATTAATTAAATGCCTATATTTAGTTAATTGATTTTATTATTAAGTCTTGATTTAAATAATTGAGATTTAATAAATATTAAATTCAATAATTATAATTAATTGTGCAAAGTTGAAGTATTAAGTGTTGCTTTAAGTTGCATGATTAACTGATTTAATTTAATTGAAATATTCTCATGCATTTTCAATTATGACTTTGTTTTTATATTATAAAGTTGAGTTGTGCATTGCTTTAAGTGAAAATTGAAAATAAAGTATTTTTTTTAATTTTAATTAGATAATTAATATTCCATTAGGGTTTTACTTTTTGAAAACTTAATTGCTTGGTTTTCTATATCATTGGATTGAAAGCTATTTTGGAGGTTGTTCAATCAGAGAGAAGGAGAAATAAGGTGATTGGAGATTTGTGGAAAGCTTATGAGCATTTTTGGATTCTTCATTGCTTTGGATTAGAATTGGTTCCTCTCATCAGTTACTAAGGTAGGATTTTGATCTTGTTAATTCTAGCTTCTAGATTCTTGTCTTCTACACATTTGAAATGCTAGGATCTTGTGCTTGAATCTTCCTTGTTATTATGTGTTTATTTCGATTAAAATTGGGAAATATGTTATTGGATCAATTTCATGATTTTCCTTCTTGATTGCATGCCAGATCTATGTTTTGGGCTTAAGGGTTTCATTTATTTGCTTTGGTTATAATTTGGGCATCAGGGGTTTCAATTAGAATTATTTAGTTTTCAATATTGCCCTTAGGGTTTCAAATATGTGAAAAATGTCTTCTTTGAGAGAATTTGTTATTTTTGCAAAAATTGGCTTCAAACCCTTAGATCTGTAAATACCTTACCTTGAAAACTAGAAATCTCGCCTTACCAGGTTCTTGGCCAAACCCCTAGATCTAGATATGCATGGAAAATAGATCAATAAAATTATTTGCATGCAAAGATTTCATTTGAAAAATAATATTAAATTTAAATACATTTCCCTTATTTTTATCAATTTCATAGTTTGACGAAAAATCCTTGTTTATTTCCTCTTTAGAACTATTTGTCTCATTTATTTGGAAAATAGACAATATTGGTTTAAAAAGAAAAATATTAGATCCATTTTGCTTTCATAAAAAAATTTGTTAATGTTGCTGGAAAATAATTTAAAAATAATAATACAGGTTGCTGGAAATTCAAAAATATATGGACTGGTATTTAGTATAATTTATTTTCAGAGTTAAAAAATATATATAAATAAAAAGTTATAGTAATTAAAATGCATGATTGTCAGGCACTCCAGAACGTCACGCTCTTGGTGCCGCCACTCTACCTCCCCTCCAGCTAGGAGGGCTTCGGATGCTGGCTAGCCTCCTCTTCTTGTTTCTACTATTACTACTTTAGCTCGACCGACAACCAATGTTCCTGCGTGGCCTTCTGCCACTTTTGATAAAATCCCCTGCCTGGCTCTTGCTATTTCTCCAAGGTGGGAGGAAGGAGAATTGGAGAATGAATATAAAGACATAGATGATGGGTGGTCGCTTCCTGGCCAGACACTTGGGCCCAATGTTTGGGGCAATCCTAATGACAGAGATGATCCTCCCTCTTCTACTACTTCTCTCACAGCTTGTGGGCTTTCTTTATATATTTTTTTGGTGAATAGTTGTATGTTTCTGGCATGATGCCGAGTGACTCTTCGCGAGGTGATTTTTTATCCCCTGATCCTTTTTGGTGAATATTGTACCTTTTTATATATTAATTGAAAAGGCCTCTATTCATAAAAAAACAAGCATGATTATTTATTTATTTTTTTAAAAGAGAAAACCTTTTTGAAAATGTTAAAA
Organism: Thuja plicata; assembly: GCA_018584345.1. Taxonomy (NCBI): domain Eukaryota; kingdom Viridiplantae; phylum Streptophyta; class Pinopsida; order Cupressales; family Cupressaceae; genus Thuja; species Thuja plicata. The sequence goes on from MU226848.1 coordinate 7,867,045, forward strand.
GGAAAAACTTATTAAAAAAGAAATAAATAAGTTTTGGGGTGGTAGAGGCCACCACCCATCCCCCTGCCACTGCCGCAGGCTACCCTGCAGGTACGACTGCGGGCTCCATAGTGTAAACTATGGGTTGTATGGCCCGTGGGTCTATGGACCGATGGGTTCCCACAGAGGGGACAAAGGGACCCGCAGGGCCCACGAGACCCCCGCATGCTAGTCTTTTAAAAGGAATGCGGGGTGGGACCGAGACCGACCCAACACATGAGTTTTTAATAGAAGTTTTAATTTTCATTTTTTAATTTTGTTTATTTTTAGTTTTAGTTTAATTAAAATTTTAGTTTTATTTTTTAATTAAAGTTTTTTTATATATTTATTATTATTAATAAATTTAGTTTATTAATAATGTTAGTTATTAATATTTATGTATTAAATGTTATTTAATTTATTTTATATATATATTGAATGTTAGTTAACATTAATATGTATATAGAGTTGTATTATTATTAATAGATTATTTGTTTTTTATATACTATTTTCTGATATGTGATTTATTAAATTATGTATGATAGTATTAATATTAGAAGTTAATATTGATATGAATACTACATTTATATTTCTTTTTCAATGTTGTAGTTATATTTGAACTTTAGCAATTATTTAATGGATTAATTTATATGTGTTGGATTGTATAAATTAATCTATAGGAATTTTATGTACATTTTCTTGAAAATTGAATTATAGTTTTGTTAGTAATTTTATTAGATAAACGAATTTGCATAATGGTTATTATAAATTTGTTTATCACTGAGTTTTGAATTAATTCTTTCTAAAAGTGTATTTATCATGTCATGACATATTTTAGGATTATTTTTGAGATGAATGGTGTATTCCTTCCTTTAATGAAACTCTGTCATTTGAGGTTGTGATTTTCTGTTGATACTTGTGTATATATTTTGTGTATTTTTTATATTGTTTTGAGTTGATTTCTTTTACCCTACCTTATCATCATGAGTTCCTATTTTTGTGGATACTTTGAGAGTGCATTTATGATGTTATGATTCGAGGACCAATATGTGTTCCAGGTATCTTGTTTAGGGAACTATATTTTGACCATCTTATTTTATGAGTTTTATGAGATTATTTATGACCTTGAGCTTAGGGGGTGGTTAATTAGGTGCATCTTAGGGGAGTGGCTTACAATAGGGGTCTGGGGCCCAAAAAGGCTAGTTCTAGGGTAACTTATTGTAAGTTATTAATAAGTGATAATTTAATAATAAAACTTGGGGTTAACATTAAATACAAGATGGATCATGATGCCTCACTCATGCCTTGAGTGCTAGTACAAGCTAAGGATGAGAATGGGATGATACCTAGAGAGTAGGTATGATTAGATTATTCATTTGTATGAGAGGGTATTCTAGTTCTGCATGAGACATGTTGAGGGTCTGGGGTCCAGAGTGGTCAGTCCAGGGCAACTCAAGTGATTGACCATGTGATAAAACTCCCATAAAATGTAGCCTAAGTCTCCTCCATAGGTCCTGCTTTACCTTTTTATGGTTGTGTTTTTGATATTTGGATTTTTGGTTTCAGTAATTGGTTCATGTTGGTGTTTTTTTTAATATATGTATGATCTTTATCTTTTGATGGTGTACCCTTATGTTGATCTTTGATCTCTAGTTTGGCTTGATATTTCCTATCCTTATACTTCTTCTTTACTCTTTCTTTTTATGTTCATGTGTGTGGGCCTGATGTTATCTCCTCAGCACGGTGGGAGTGCACCTTTGGTTCCATGAGGTCAGGTGGTAATGATTCTTATTACCATTGAGATATGACGGTTCTTCTTCATGCTTGGATGATCCTTGTTGCAGTTCTATCTTCTTATTCTTCTGAGAACTTGTTTAGTTTCATGAGTTGTATATTTGTAGCATATGTGTATATTAGTTAACATCCTTTCAGAGGATGTATTGTATTGTTATGTAATATTGGGTACCCTGTGAATTGTGCAGTGGATTTTGATTTGGTTATATACCTTGGGTATCAGTTGTATATGTAGTCTTATTATATGAGATGTATATCATGGATTTAGTTGATGAATCTTTTGTGTTAGATATTTTTAGTTGTTCATCGTAGATTATTCTTCTTAAGTAATTCTACGTAAAGGAACCCTCGAGATTTGTAACCTTTATTGAGTTGTATTAATGTAAATGTCTTTTATCTCATTGTGATGCTTCCACGTTGTCATCATTATTGTTTGTAAACATTTTTAAAAAATTATCTTGTTAACTTAGTGTCTTGTTTAGGTTAGTTCTTTTGGGTTCCCTAGCGGGGCGTTAAACTTGATATCAGATCCCACGTTTCTACACTAGGAGCTCTAGGAAATTTGTATGCCCATTAGTTATATTTTAGTTTAAAACTTGAAACAAACATAGACATAAAACTTTGATGTATTTAAAACTATTACTTTGTGATTATTTGTATTCTTTTGTTGATATTTAGTTTTGGTTTTTGTTTTGAGTTGTTGTGTTAGTCTTTGGTTGCTTTAGGAATCATGCCTGAGACTAGAGGTGCTAGAGGGCATGGTAGAGGCTGAGTTGGTGGTTGTGGAAGGGGTAGGGATCACATTCCTTCCACAAGTGTCAGTCAAGACAATGCTCATCAACATAGTAGAGATGAGTAGAGGGATGAGCGTCGGGCTAATTTTGAGGAGCCAGACATTAGGGAGTTATTGCAGGTGATATTGAAGCATCTTGGTCTTGAGTAGGGAAGAGTGGAGAAGGATGTGTCTCATCATTCTCAGTTAGATCAGAGGGTGAGGGTAAGATCTAGGAGCCCTCCAAGGAGGACCATCATAGTTTATCCTAATGTTGTGGTAGAAAATCACATGAGGGATCTCATGAGAGTATGACCTACTCCCTTTGATGGGAAAGGATTAGGATTTGAGGTGGAGACATGGCTTATTTCCTTAGAGAGGAGTTTTTCTATGCACCCCTTTAGTAGCAATACTAAGGCTAGGTATGTGGTGATGCAACTCTCTAATTTTGCAGCAGTGTGGTGGAAGATTAAAGAGGAGAAGTTAGGACTCCACATGGATACAATTACATGGGAGTTGTTCCTCGAGAACTTTTGAGAGCACTTCCTCTTTTATTAGTGGAGGTAGAAGAAAGCGGATGAGTTACACAACCTGAGACAGTTGACCTTGCTGGTGGAAGAGTATGAGTGTCAATTTTTTGAGCTCAAGGAGTATGTGGGTTATGGTCAGGATTCAACCCTTATGATTCAAAATTTTATTAGGGGGCTCAATGAACACATCATTGGGAGAGTTAAGCTCTTTGATCCTATGACCCTCAAAGAAGTGGTCATTAAAGATACTCTTGCAGAGGAGAATCTAACTTTGGGTCATGGTGGTCAATTGGGAGTTCACCCTAGTGGACCTACTTCTGGCTACAAGGGTAATCAATAATAGGGAGCTGGGAACTCTAGGAACCCTCCTAAAGTTTTGAAGGGTAACCAGAACTAGTAGGCTAATAAATTCTTTCAGGGTTATAGTGGTGGTTCACAATCAGGGAATTATCACAACTGGCAGTGCAGTATGCATAATAGGACTGATCAGCCAAATCAGAGTTCACATCAAGATATTAGTAGGCATAGTTTTCAGCATTCTAGTGCACCTTTGGCTAGAGGAGGTTGTAGTAGATGGGGTTGTTTTTCTTGTGGGTAGTTTGGTCACATTGCGACCAATTGTCCTCAATGTTCAATGCAGTTCTCAGGGCAGAGGCCAGTAGCTTATGAGCCTACAGTTGGGAATGTTGGTAGATCTCATGGAGTGTATGCAGACTTTTATCACCCTCCAGCTATGTATCATGCTACTGTGAGTGGGGTTGCAAGTAGAGGACCAACAACTATTTTCTGCATTCCTACAGTAGGGAATGATCCCTAGTGTTTGGATCAGAGACCTGGGAAGGGTCCTATGGGATCTGCACATTAGTCTTTTGTGACTTGGTAGGATGATTTGTGTTGAGAGATCCATATCTCTATCTTTGTTGTAGGCTTCCAGAAGTAAGCCTAGTTTTAGGGGGGAGGATTTATTACCCACCCCTTAGTTTTCTTTTCAATTTCAATTGCAGTACTCTTTTAGGCCTTTTCATGTATGTGTTGGTTATTTCAGTTGGTTTTGAGGATATTCATGTATTACATTTCATTATGTTATTGATCCAATATTTAGTTGTATTATATCATCTATTTGCATGTGGTTTATGGTTATTTCATGATGGTTATGTATATGTTATGATGTCATTTTGATTATGGTTTTCTAACAATACTAGCCCTATATTTGTATGTGCATGGATCATTTGTATATTTTTTTTACTTTTATGTTTGATGTGCTTGGTATGGTATGGGCCAGAGTCGTAGTTACTTTCTTCGGCAAGATCCACGTGATAAACTGATCTCAACCATTATTTGTTAAATTATATGCATGTATGTTCATCTTTGTGATCACAAGTTTGTAGGTACTGGGCTACAACTTCCCTGAATTGGCAGGAGTGAGCATACCCTATCGCAATATCTCAATGGTAAGAGAGGGGATATAATATCAGGCCTAAATCCTACCCTAAACCCTTATTTTTTCCTAGAACTGGACAAGAATCTGATTGACTATTTTATCTGAATCCATTAAGTGACATGGATTCGTGAGCCTTTCTATGTGTGCTTGTGTGTCTATTTTTAGTTGTTTCTCTATTTCAGTTGTTTTTCTGATTAGATGGGTTTCAGTTGATTTAATGATTCTTTTGGCTTGTTTTATTTAATGAATATTTATGATAAATATTAATGTTAATTATTGCACCTTTTATAAGGTTAAAATTTGATATATTAAATATATGGCTATTTAATAATTAAATATTAATTAAATGCATACATTTAGTTAATTGATTTAATTATTAAGTCTTAATTTAAATAATTGAGATTTAATAAATATTAAATTTAATAATTGTAATTAATTGTGCAAAGTTGAATTATTAAGTGTTGATTTAAGTTGCATGATTAATTGATTTACTTTAATTGAAATATTCTCATGCATTTTCAATTATGACTTTGTTTTTATATTATAAAGTTGAGTTGTGCATTGCTTTAAGTGAAAATTGAAAATAAAGCATTTCTTTTAATTATTAACTAGATAATTAATATTCCATTAGGGTTTCACTTTTTGAAAACCTAATTGTCTAGATTTCTATAACCTTGGATTGAAAGACATTTTGGAGGTTGTTCGATCAAGGAGAAGGAGAAATTGGGTGATTGGAGATTTGTGGAAAGCTTAGGAGCATTTCTGGATTCTTCATTGATTTGGATTAGAATTGGTTCCTCTCGTCAATTATTAAGGTAGGATCTTGATCTTGTTAAGTCTAGCTTCTAGATCCCTGTCTTCTATGCATCTAGAATGCTAGGATCTTGTGCTTGAATCTTCCTTGTTGTTATTATGTGTTTATTTTGATTAAAATCAGGAAAATGTGTTATTGGATCAATTTTGTGATTTTCCTTCTTGATTGCATGCCAAAACTATGTTTTGGGCTTAAGGGTTTCATTTATTTGCTTTGGTTATAATTTGGGCATCAAGGGTTTCAATTAGAATGATTTACTTTTACAATATTGCTCTTAGGGTTTCAAATCTATGGAAAATGTCTTCTTTGAGAGAATTTATTATTTTTGCAAAAATTGGCTTGAAACCCTCAGATCTGTAAATACCTTACCTTGAAAAGTAGAAATCTCACCTTACCAAGTTCTTGGCCAAACCCCTAGATCCAGATCTGCATGGAAAATAGACTGATAAAGTTATTTGCATGCAAAGATTTCATTTGAAAAATAATATTAAATTTAAATATATTTCCCTTATTATTATCAATTTCATAGTTTGAGAAAAAATCCGTGTTTATTTCCTCTTTAGAACTATTTGTCTCATTTATTTGGAAAATATACAATCTTGGTTTAAAAAGAAAAATATTAGATCCATTTTGCTTTCATAAAAAAAATTGTTAATGTTGCTGGAAAAAAATTTAAAAAAAATAATACAGGTTGCTGGAAATTAAAATATATATAGACTCGTACTTATTATAATTTATTTTCAGAATAAAAAAATATATCTATAAATAAAAAAGTTATAGTAATTAAAATGAATGATTATTTGTTTTAAAAAAAAAGAGAGAAAACCTTTTTGAAAAGGTTAAAAGGAAAAACTTATAAAAATAAATAAATAAGTTTTGGGGTGGCGGGGGCCACCACCCATCCCCCTACCACTGTCGAAGGGTACCCTACAGGTACGGCTGCAGGCTCAATGATGTAAACCATGGGCCGCATGACCCATAGGTCTACAGACCCGTGGGTTCCCACAAAGGGGACTACGGGGCCCGCAGGGCCCACAGGACCCACGCAGGTCAGTCCTTTAAAAAGAGTGCGGGGTGGGGCCGAGACCCCCCAACACATGAGTTTTTAATAAAAATTTTAATTTTAATTTTATTTTAATTTTGTTTATTTTTAGTTTTAATTTAATTAAAATTTTAGTTTTATTTTTTAATTAAAGTTATATATATATATATAGTTTATTAATAATGTTAGTTATTAATTTTTATGTATTAAATGTTATTTAATATGTTTTATATATATATATTGAATGTTAGTTTAT
>MU226848.1:7873785-7895782 GCA_018584345.1 Thuja plicata
ATATACATACATATATATATATATATATATATATATAGTTGTATTATTATTAATAGATTATTTGTTTTTTATATAGTGTTTTATGATATGTGATTTATTAAATTATGTATAATAGTATTAATATTAGAAGTTAATATTGATATGAATATTACATTTATATTTCTTTTTTAATGTTGTAATTATAGTTGAATTTTAGTAATTATTTAATGGATTAATTTATATGTGTTAGATTGTATAAATTAATCTATAGGGATTTTATGTGCATTTTCTTGAAAATTAAATTATAGTTTTGTTAGTAATTTTATTAGATAAACAAATTTGCATAATGGTTATTATAATTTTTTTTGTCACTGAGTTTTGAATTAGTTCTTTTTGAAAGTGTATGTATCATGTCATGATGTATTTTAGGGTTATTATTGAGATGAATGGTATATTCCTTCCTTTAATGAAACTCTCTCATTTTAGTTTGTGATCTTCTGTTGATACTTGTGTATATATTTTGTGTATTTTTTATGTTTTTTTGGGTTGATTTCTTTTACCCTACCTTATTGTCATGAGTTCCTATTTTTTTGGATACTTTGATAGTGCATTTATGATGTTATGATTTGAGGACCAGTATGTGTTCCAGTTATCTTGGTTAGGGAACTATATTTTGACCATATTACTTTATGAGTTTTATGAGATTATTTATGACCTTGAGCTTAGGGGGTGGTTAATTAGGTGCATCTTAGGGGAGTGGCTTACAATAGGGGTTCGGGGCCCAAAGAGGCATGTTCTAGGGTAACCTATCATAAATTATAAATAAGTGATAATTTAATAATAAAACTTAGGGTTAACATTACTTGATCATGCCTTGAGCACTAGTACAGGCTAAGGATGAGAATGGGATGATACCTAGACAGTAGGTATGATTAGATTTCATGTATGTATGAAAGGGTATTCTAGTTCCACATGAGTCATGTTGAGGATTCGAGGTCTAGAGTGACCAGACCAGGGTAAATCAAGTGATTGACTATGTGATGACACTCCCATAGAATGTAGCCTAAGTCTCCTCCATAGGTCCTGCTTTACCTTTTTATGGTTGTGTTTTTTGTATTTGTCTTTTTGGTTTCAATAGTTGGTTCATGTTGGTGTTTTGGATAATATATGTATGATCTTTTTATTTGGATGTTGTACCCTTATGTTGACCTTTGTGTTGGAGATTTACTTCTAGCAACTAGTTGATTGTATGTTTGTCATTGATGACAACATATAATATACAACACTGTTCTGTATGTACTTATCAGAATGATGCTATTATGCCTTGCACGGTTATATTCATTTTTTAGACATGATTTGGATGTTTTGTTCATACACGCAGATTCAGATATGAAGTTTCAGTTGAGTTGTGTAATTCTGTTAGTGGCAGTTACAATTTCTGGAGTTTATCTGTACAGAGCCGACGTATTAGCATTGGTTCTTGAGTTTTGCCTATCTTCAGGATACACGTGTTTATATTCATGATTAGCTATGAGTTAATTATGTTTGGTTAAGAGCTCTTGTCATGTTTCATTTGGATCGTGTTGTTTGAGATAATTTGGTGGAGTTGACTCAGTGAAGCGTCACATCTATTCACTTCATGTTGCGCGATCTTAATCCTGATTGCGTGCTTAGTTAAGCTGACAAGGAATTTGGTGAAGTGTTTCCCACAACCGTTATGACCTTATACTTTGAGGAAGATACTTATAGTAGTTCATTTGTGAACACTAAGTGTGAATGATAAGAAAAGAGACAGAAAAAGTACAGAGTAGAATATCAGTTATGTTTCATTCATCAAGGATCTATGTGAAGAAGCAGTGGAAGATTACATTACATTGGAATTGATCAAGATGGTAGGTCTACTCTATAGTTCATCCTCAGATATAGTGCATATCTGTTCTATAGAAGGTTGTATCCTTCACCATTGAAGCAGTGAGCTTTTGGATAGTGAGTCCTCACCCTTAACAGGGTTATTTGTAAAAGACTCCTAAAAGGGTCATACCCTTAACCATGTATACTTATTGCATTGTAAAGAACAACTCCTAACAGGGTTGCAAGATCTTCTAATAAGGATTATTATAAACAAGTATAGTTCATTGTGGGTGCTAATTCCTACCGTGGTTTTTACCATTTGGTTTCCCCGTAACCAAATTGTGGTGTTGTCTATTGTGTTATCTAAATGTGAATTTACTTTATTGTATTCTAAAATTAATAAGAGAAAAGAATTAAATTAGCTGATAACTAATTTACCCCCCCCCCTCTCAGTTATCCTTTGGGACTATTCTAACAATTGGTATTAGAGCCAAGTGCCTTGAAGAGAAAGCCTAACAACTTAAGGTAGCTCAGATGGTATACTTCAAAAAAGAGATCCCTAAGTTTGATGGAGAGAATTATCTAGATTGGAAGAATAGAATGATAACACATCTATAGTGTGTTGGTTTTGAGATCTTTGAGATAGCCACACAAGAAGTTTCTATTCCCTCTCTAAATGACCTTGAAAAATATGATGCTACTAGTAAACAAAAGGATACATTCATAGCTGATGCAATTGCCAAAGAAGCCCTTATAAGTGCACTATCTAAGAGTGAATTCTCTGAGATCAAGAAAGTAGACAAGCCATACACAATATGGAAGTATTTAGAAGACATGTTTGAAGGAGATATCCAAGAAAATAATGTGTGCAGGAAGACATGAAAAAAGAAATACAACAATCTTGAGATGTTACCTAAAGAGAACATCAGAGCCTACAATCAGAGGATAAATGAAGCAGTTTCTAGAATCAGAAACAATGGTGGAGAAATTTTAGAAGACATGATGGACAATATAATGACTACATTGACAAAAAAATATGAGAGCAAGATCAATATTCTAGATGAAACCATGCAATTTTCAAAGGACTTCAAGAGAGAGACTTTGATCGATAAAATCTCTGCATTTGAGATATCAAGATTGAAGACTGAACCCAAAAGTGAAACAACCTTCAAAGCATCAATACATGGTAAGAAAACTTTACACATTTCTAATGAGAAAGAAGAAGTTGATGAAGAACTAGAAGAAATTTTTGCCATGATTGCTAAAAGAGAAAAGAAAGGCAAATGAAAGTATGAAGGACAACTTCCATTCAAATGTTTTTCATACAACAAGATTGGTCACTTTGCATCCAAGTGTCCCACAAGAGTCAATAAGTTCAAATCTGATTACAAACCTAAATAAAAAAAGGAATGCTATCATGTTGAAGAAGGTGTAACAGATGAAGATTCAGGAGAGGATGAAATTGGATTCGTTTTCCCTTAAAGACATGGAAAAATTGCTTGAGGAAATGAACATTGAAGATGAAAAAGAAGCACAGGAGTTAGCCCTAATTTTCAAAGCAGACATCAGAACTAATTAGATCATTGACAGTAGATGCTCTCACCACATGACAAGTGATAAAGATAGATTTGTTCATCTGGACAAGTACAAAGGTGGTATGGTTAGATTTGGACATAACACTCCTAAACCTATCATAGGTAGAGGATCTATCACCCTAGATGGAAAGAACAAGACAGATGATGTTCTGTATGTTGATGGATTACATCACAACTTACTAAGTGTTGGACAACTACTTGACAAAGGTTATCATTTAGAATTCAAAGACAACAAATGCATTATTAACAACAAAAAGGAGACATAATTGCATCAGGATCAAAAATAAAAGGTAATGTTTTTTAGCTTAATTCAGATGTAAGTTGTTTTGTTTCAAAAGTGGATGACTGTTGGTTATGGAACAAGAGACTCTGTCATATCAATTTTGACAATATAGTAAAGATAAGCAATGTCAAGGTAGCTAGAGACCTTCCAAGTATTGCAAGACCAGTTGACACAATGTGCAGGGAATGTGTTATGGGAAAGCATGTAAGGATCTCTTTCAGAAGCAAGCAGAACTCAGCTAAAAACAAATTAGACCTAGTGCATATAGATTTATGTGGTCCTACTCAAACAAGATCATACTACAGAGAAAGGTATTTCATTTTGTTTGTTGATGATTTTTCAAGGATGATGTGGGTTGCGTTCTTAAAGGAGAAGGCTAAAGCCTTTGAGAAGTTCAAAATATTCAAAGCTAAAGTTGAGAATGAATCTAGAATAAAACTAAAATTTCTAAGATCATATAGAGGAGGAGAATTCACCTCTAACCAGTTTTATGAGTACTGCAAAGAACATGGGATCAAAATATAGTTGAGTGCTTCTAGAACCCCTCAACAGAATGGGATTGCAGAAAGAAGGAATAGGATCATACTTGATATAGCGCACACTATGATGATTGAAGGAAAAGTTGCGCACACCTATTAGAGAGATGCAGTCAATACAGTAGTCTATACTATCAACAGAACACAACTAAGGCCAAGCGCAGATAAGACACCTTATGAACTTTGGTTTGGTAATGTACCTACAGTAAAATACTTTAGAATATTTGGCAGCAAGTGCTACATCAAGAGAGATGATGGTGTTGGTAAGTTTGATGCTAGAAGTGATGAAGGTATTTTCCTTGGTTACTCTACTAAAAAAAAGCATACAAATGTTTTAATTTGAGATTAAAGAAGATAATTGAAATTACTCATGTAAATATTGATGAGAAGTTCATGGTTCAACAGAGGTACTATGAATATGAACCTATGATTGAGGATGAACCCAGGCCTAGCAGTAAAGACACTGTTATTGAAGAAATGTTTGATTGCATTGATGTATCATGTAATGAACCTGAATCAAGTAAAGAAGTATCACATATTACAGATGAGGATGTCACACCAAAAGTTCCAAAATTCACATCTAGATACCATTTAAAAGACAATATCATTGGAGATTAGAGAAGTAGTGTTTTGACTAGATCTAAAGAAAAAAGTTTAACAGTGGATGAAGAGGTATGTTTACTTTCATAGCTTGAACCTTTAAGTTTTGAAAATGCTTGCAAGGATTCTGATTGGCAGAAAGTAATGGAAGAAGAATTAGATCAACTAATCAAAAATGATACATGGGAATTGGTTCCTAGACCTAGTGACAAAAATGTGATTGGAAAAAAGTGGGTATTCAGGAATAAGATGAATGAAGATGGTACAATGGTTAGAAACAAAGCAAGACTGGTGTGTAAAGAATATGCACAAAGGGACGGAATAGATTACACTGACACATTTGCTCCTATGAGCAGACAAGAAGCCATTAAGTTATTCCTGGCCTATGCAACATTCAAAAAATTTAAAGTATACCAAATGGATGTCAAATCAGCCTTTCTGAATGGTGACTTGAAGGAAGAAGTCTACATAGAATAGCCTAAAGGATTTAATTTATCAAATAAACTAGACATGGTATGCAAATTGAAGAAAGCACTCTATGGACTTAAACAGGTGCCAAGAGCTTAGTATGAGAGACTAAATGGTTATCTTACCAAGATTGGATTCAAGAAAGGAGCAGAAGATTGCAACTTATTCATAAGAGAGACATGTGATGGATTATTACTTGTTGCCATATTTGTTGATGACATTATATTTGGAGGTAATGACAAGCTTAGTGTAGAATTTGGAAAATAAATGTAGAATGAATTTGAAATGAAGATGATTGGTCCTATAAAATATTTTTTGGGATTGAATGTAAAGCAGAAAAATAAAGCAATATTCATAAATCAGTCCAAATATGTGAAGGAAATATTGAAGACTTTCAAGATGGAAGACTGTAAGCCAGTATGCACTCCTATGATAACAGGAAGCAAGATTTCTAAAGAGGATGATTCCACAACAGTTGACAAGACATTGTACAAGTCTATGGTTGGAAAAATTATATATCTTACTTAATCTAGACAAGACATATCTAATGTAGTTGGCATTGTTGGTAGATTTTTTGCTGAACCTAAGAAAAATCACCTAATGGAAATAAAGAGAATATTCAAATATCTAAAGGGAACTATAGACTATGGTTTATGGTATCCTAAATCAGAGAATGTACAACTTCATGTATATACAGATGCAGATTGGGCAGGTTGTATTGATGAAAAGAAGAGTACTTCAGTCGGAGCAGTATTTCTTGGAGATAGGTTGGTTTCTTGGATAAGAAAGAAGTAGAATTGTATATTTCAGTCAACAACAGAAGCTGAATATGTTGCAGCAGCATTGAATTGTTCAACAATGGTTTGGATCAAGCAAATGGTTAAATATTTTGGTATTCAGGTTGATTATCCTATTTTTGTTCACTGTGATAACACTAGCACTATCAACATGTCCAAGAACCCTGTGATGCACGCAAAGAAAAAACATGTTGAGATCAAATACCATTTTCTTAGAGAAAAAGTTGCAGACAAAGAAGTAAAATTGGACTATGTGAGCACTAAAGAACAGTTAGTAGATATTTTCACAAAGCCTTTATCAAAAGATACTTTTGAGTATCTCAGGGAGAAGTTGGGAGCCATTCCCTTTCTTGAGTTTGATTAGATAAAGCAACAAGTACATCAATCCATGGTGACTGATGATTGGTTGACTACTCTATTTATGGAGTAGTACCTGTGCCTAATTGTTTATGGTACCCTTTGCCATTGATGTCAAAGGGGGAGTATGTAGTAAGGGGGAGAATATACTCTGGGGGAGTATATAATCATGTAACTTAAAAACATAGTCAGAGGAGATGCAGTAGTGTAGATGAATCTTTGATGAGGATATTGAGAAGATTGTAAAAAGAAAGAGGACACCGTGTGCTAAAGATGTTTTTAATATCATTTGTTTGCATCAATGTCAAAGGGGGAGATTGTTGGAGATTTACTTCTGGCAGCTAGTTGATTGTATGTTTGTCATTGATGAAAACATATAATATACAATAGTGTTCTATATGTACTTATCAAAATGATGCTATTAAGCCTTGCACGGTTATATTCATGTTTTAGACATGATTTGGATGCTTTATTCATACATGCAGACTCAGATATGAAGTTTCAGTTGAGTTGTGTAATTCTATTAGTGGCAGTTATAGTTTTTGGAATTTATCTGTACAGAGTCAACGTATTAGCATTGGTTCTTGAGTTTCACCTATCTTTAGGATATGCATGTTTATATCATGATTATTTATGAGTTAACCATGCTTGGTTAAGAGCGCTTGTCATGTTTCATCTAGATCATGTTGTTTGAGATAATTTGGTGGAGCCGACTCAGTGAAGCGTCATGTCTATTCAGTTCATGTTGTGCAATCTTAATCCTGATTGTGTACTTAGCTAAGTCAACAAGGAAGTTGGTTAAGTGTTTCCCACAGCCGTCATGACCTTATACTTTGAGGAAGATAATTATAGTAGTTCATTTGTGAACGCTAAGTGTGAATGATAAGAAAAGAGATAGAAAAAGTAAAGAGCAGAATATCAGTTATGTTTCATTCATCAAGGATCTATGTGAAGAAGCAGTGGAAGATTACATTACATTGGAACTGATCAAGATAGCAGGTCTACTCTACTATTCATCATCAAATATAGTGCATATCTGTTCTCCAGAAGGTTGTAGCCTTCACCATTGAAGCAGTGAGCTTTTGGACAATGAGTCCTCACCCTTAATAGGTTTATTTGTAAAAGACTCCTAACAAGGTCAGACCCTTAACCAGGTCACTATACTTATTGCATTGTAAAGGACAACTCCTAATAGGGTTGCAAGATCTTCTAATAGGGATTATTATAAACAAGTATAGTTCATTGTGGGTGCTAATTCCCACTTGGGTTTTTACCATTTCGTTCCCCATAACCAAATTGTGGTGTTTTCTATTGTGTTATCTAAATGTGCATTTACTTTATGGTATTCTAGAATTAATAAGAGAAAATAATTAAATTAGCTGATAACTGATTCACCCCCCCCTCTCAGTTATCCTTTGGGACCATTCTAACACTTTGGTCTCTAGTTTGGCTTGATCTTTCCTATCGTTATACTTCTTCTTTAGTCTTTCTTTTTTTGTTCCTGTGTCTGGGCCTGATGTTATCTCCTCAGCATAGTGGGAGTGGACCTTTGGTTCCACAAGGTCGGGTGGTAGTGATTCTTATTACCATTGAGATCTGACAGTTCTTTTTCGTGCTTGGATGATCCTTGTTGCAGTTCTATCTTCTTATTCTTTTGGAGACTTGTTTAGTTTCATGAGTTGTATATTTGTACCATATGTGTATTTTGGTTAACATCCTTTTAGAGGATGTATTTTATTGTTATGTAATATTGCATACCCTATTACTTGTGCAGTGGATTTTGATTTGGTTGTATACCTTGGGTATTAGTTGTATATGTGGTCTTATTATATGAGATGTATATCATGGATTCAGTTGATGAACCTTTTATGTTAGATATTTTTAGTTGTTCTTCATAGATTATTCTAAATAATTAATTCTACATCAAGTAACCCTTGAGATTTGTAACCTTTGTTGAGTTGTATTTATGTATATGTCTTTTATCTCATTGTGTTGCTTCTGTGTTGTCATCATTATTGTTTGTAAACACTTAAAAAAAAAGTATCCTGTTAACTTATTGTCTTGTTTAGGTTATTTATCCTAGGTTCCCTAGCAGGGCATTACATGGTACTTGTATTATCACACATAATTGAGATAGGTTCATCAAATATTACACCAATATCCTTCAATATTTTTTTCATCCAAAGTACCTGAGTGCAATTATTGAAGGCAATTATTTAATTGTGTATTGTCATTGATGTTACACATGTATATACACTTATGTAGTGATGTTACATAAATTTATATATTTAGACCGAGCATAGTTCATTACTAAAATGAGTTGTTTTAGTGTTGATTGAGTTTAGTCAGGTATTGAAGAAGTTCGGTGTTGACCGAGTCACTCGGGCATTTCAGTCATGGTCGGGCATTCAGTGCCAACCGAATAACAGTGATTTACATTCTATAATTAATTGATTATATGAGGCCGACCAAATTGTGATTTATTATTTAGAAGTATATTCAAGCTGACTTGATAGGGCTTATCATATATATGAAAGCCCAAGTTTGGATTGAATGTGTAGAAGAGTGTGTAAAAGTTGAAGAGAAGCAGAAGTATGGAATTCTGTGACATGAAGAGTGAAGGTGAAATCAGATAGGATTGTGATTGAGTATAGATCACTCAAAGCTGCAATAGAATATGTGATCAGCAAGGATCTAGTCATAATCATAACAAAGATATGAATCAGCAAAGACAGTTGCTTACACATATAGGTCAATTCATTGTTACTTTCTAACAATTGTAGCAATGATCTCAAATCTCTTAACAGAGTAGACTTAATAGTCTTTTTGTAAATCCTCTCACAAGGTAGAATTTATATGTTGAAGTGTTGAAGACCTCTAACAAGGCCACTCCTCATAGGGTGATTAAATCCTTTAACAGGGTCACACCTAACAGTGTGTTATTGTAACCTTTAACAGGGTTGGTTCCTAATAGGGATCACTTCAGAAGAGTGAAAAATAGTAACTAGTTACATTGGTGGTTTTTCTCATATTGGGTTTCCACGTTAAATCTTGGTGTCACCTATATATATGCTATTTGTTTCATGCTTTATGTTTCTATACTTAATCACTAAAGTATAATTGCATTGGATATTATAAAGATTTCTTTGACACTCGAGTTACAGAAGAATATCTTAATTAACCGAGTAACAGTGTTAAAGTATTTAAGACATCTAAGGGACTAAGGATTTGTTTTGGAGTAACTGATTCACCCCTCCCCTCTCAGTTACTTATCTCATTTCCAACAATTGGTATCAGAGCTTCAAGTGCTTTTAGAGAAGGTTTCAAGATAAGCTAAAGATCAGAGATGTCTTACAGAAGGGAGATCTCAAAGCTAAACAAAGACAAATTCCTAGCATGGAAAGAGCTGATGAAGCTACATCTATCTACTATCAGAGAAGCTGGTTTGAAATTTTTGGAAAGAAAATATGTGGAACCAACAGAGACTATGACAGTGGAACAGATGATGGAATGGAAGCTTCATAATATAATGATGATTGATATAGCTTCTTAACTTAGCTACTCAGAATTTGATAAAGTCAAGGACTTCCCTATAGCCTATGATATGTGGAAGAAATTATAGGACATTCATGAAGGAGATGCAAATGTAAAGAGAGCCAAAGAAAAAAATCTAAGAGGACAATTTGACCAAATGAAAATGAGAGAAGGAGAAGACATTACAAGATATAGTGAAAGAATCAAGAAGAATGTGAGTGCCATCAGAGCTATAGGTGGAATAATTGAAGATACAACAGTGGTCAGCAAGGTGCTAATAAATTTACTTACTATCTATGCTATTAGAGTTTCAGACATTCAAGAGATGAGGTGCAATAAGGATATAACTCTGGATACATTAGTGGGAAGGCTTACAAATTTTGAGCTAGATAACTTTGACAATTACTCTCCTAGCTCTAGCAATCTTGAGTCTTCATTCAAAGATAAATTAAACCTTGGTAAGAAAGATAGATACTCAAAAGGAAAGCAGACTAAAAGTGATAGTGGTGATGAATCTGATGATGAAGATCTTGAAATCATTGAAGCATTACTTGCAAGAAGATCCACAAAAGGAAAATACAAAGGAAAAATACCATTGATTTGTTTTTCATATAATGAGGTTGCTCAAATTGCTGCAAAGTGTCCAAACAAAGAAGACAAAGATGAGAAAAAGTTCAACAAATTCAAAAACAAGAAATATTTAAAGAACTACAAAAGCTACAAGGATAAAGGTAAGAAGTCTTGTTATATTGCTAAAGATTCTGACAGTGATGAAGAAGAAGATGAAATGGTTTATATTGCTATTAAGGATGAGTCAGATGAAGAATATGAAAACACAATATTTTTCTCACACATTAGTAAAAATGACACATGGATAATTGATAGTGGTTGTTCTCAACACATGACTGGTGATAAGACAAAATTTGAACATCTTGAACACTATGATGGTGGGAGTGTTAGTTTTGGGAATGATGAACCTTGCCCTGTAAAAGGAAAAGGTTGCATTACTCTGACAGAAGGAATAAAATGTGATAATGCTTATTGGGTTGAGGGATTGAGGAGAAATCTACTTAGTGTAGTATAGCTGAACAACATTGGCTGCAAGGTAGAAGTCATGAATGGTAAGGTCAAGCTCCTGGATGGTAAAGGGAACCTAGTCAGAACTAGTAGGCAAACAAAAGATAATATATTCTATCTTGATCTCACTGAAGGTTCATGCTTTATTGCACAAGTAGAAGAAATATGGTTATGGCATAAAAAGTTGTGTCATACAAATTTTGATAATCTGGTAAACATAAGCAAGAACAAGAGAGTCAGAGGTATTCCTATTTTGAAGAAACCAGAGTTAGAAATATGAAAACAATGTCAAATTAGAAAGATGAGAAAGACAAGTTTCAAAAGAAATAATTACAATACTGATGAAGTCTTGGAATTGGTACATACTGATCTTTGTGGACCAATTGGAACAAAAAGCTATACTAGAGAGAGGTATTTTATTCTATCTGTTGATGATCATTCCAGAATGATGACTGTTATGTTTCTCATAGAGAAATCAGAATCTTTTCACAAATTCAAATGGTATCTTGCAAGAGTTGAAAAGGAAATAGGAAAGAAACTTAAATGCCTAAGATCTGACAGAGGAGGAGAATTCATTTCTAATTAGTTCAATGAATTCTATAATGAGAGAGGAATCAAAAGATAGGTATCTACCCCTGGTACACCATAGCAAAATGGAATAGTAGAAAGAAGAAACATATCCATTATGGATTGTGCCAGAACCCTAATGATTGAAAATAATGTTGCTTCCAAATACTGGAAGGAGGCCATTAGCACTACAGTGTTCACCTTGAATCGAGTTCAACTGAAGAAAGTTAGTAACCAGACACCTTTTGAATTATGGTATGGCTATAAACGTAATGTTCATTATTTCAAAGTATTTGGAAGTAGATGCTACATCTTAAAGGAAGAAATAAATGAAAAACTAGATGCAAAAAGTGATGAAGTAATATTCCTAGGTTACTCATGTAAAATCAAAGCATACAAATGTCTGAATCTTACTACTCATAAAGCCATAGAAAGTGTACATGTCAAGATTGATGAGTTTGTAGAAAAATGTGAAGAGAAGAGTAGTAAAGATCCTGAAGACTATAGGAACTTTGTGTATCATGAGCCTTATACTATAGCTATGACTTGAGCAATGGGGATTGGACAGAAAAACTATCGACCACTAAATATACTAGCACAAACTATGCAACCTGAGTTGCAAACTGTGCAACCCAAGATATTGGTAGAAGAGACCAAGTCACAGATAGAAGGAAACAAATCACAGACAAAGGGAATTGAGTCTTAGATAGAAGAACCTGAGTCATAGATAGTGGAACCTGAGCATCAGACAGAAGAATAGGAAAGAATGTTTGAGAATGATAAACCTAGTGGATCAAGTCTAGAATCTAGACTGAAGGATCCAGTACTTTCAAAATATGTTAGAAGGCATCATGCACCTGATAAAATAATTGAAGATCAGAAAAAAGGTGTAATGACAAGGAAAAAACTCAAAGGTACATGTTTACTAAGTGAATTTGAACCTAGAATTGTTAAAGATGCATTGAATGATGAAAGTTGGATAGAGGCAATGAATGAAGAAATTGAGTAGATTTTGAAGGAAAAAACTTGGACTCTTGTGCCTAGCCCAAAGGACAAGAGTGTGAATGGAACCAAGTGGTTTTTAAGAAATAAGATAAATGAAAATGGTAAAGTTTCTAGAAACAAGGCCAAACTAGTTTGTAAAGGATATGCTCAAGAAGAGGGTATTGATTATGGAGAAAGTTTTTCTCTTGTTGCAAGACTTGAAGGAGTCAGAACTCTTTTGGCATATGCTACACATAAAGGATACAAAGTATATCAAATGGATGTGAAATCTGCATTTCTGAATGGAATCCTAGAAGAAGTCTACATTGAACAACCTAAAGGATTTGTTGATCCTTGTAGAAGGAATATAGTTTGCAAGCTACACAAAGCATTGTATGGACTAAAGAAAGTGCCCAGAGCTTGGTATGAAAGACTACATAGCTATCTAGAAAGTATTGGATTTTAGAGAACCAATGATAACAGTAGCATGTATATCAAAGAAGGACCACAGAACAAAATATTGTTAGTAGATATATTTTTTGATGACATATTATTCATTGGTTATAATAACCTATGCAAAGCATTCTCTATAGCTATGCGTAAAGAATTTGAGATGTCTATGTTTGGTGAGATCAAATTCTTTGCTGGATTACAAGTACATCAAATGAAGGATGGTATCTACATTACTCAATCAAAATATATCAAGGAGATACTTAAGAAATTTGGTATAGAAGATTCCAAACCTGTTGGAACACCCATGTGTACTGTACAGAAATTGTCTAAGGATGATGATTCAAAAGAGGTAGATCAGACCATTTACAGATCCATAATTGGAAAATTGTAATATGTTGTTCACACTAGACCTGATATTGCATTGGCAGTTGGTATTGTTGCAAGATTTTTAGCTAATCCCAGAGACAATCACCTAATGGAAATCAAAAGAATTATGAGATATCTGAAGGGTACTGAAGACTATGGTATATGGTATAAGAAAGGTGGAAACTTTGATTTAAAAGCATTCACTAATGTTGATTGGGCTGTAAGTGTCAACGACAGATAAAGCACTAGTGGTGGAGCTTTCTTTCTTGGAAAGAGGTTAGTGTCTTGGACTAGCAAGAAATAGAATTGTATCTCTCAGTCTATAGTAGAGGTAGAATATGTTGCCACAACAGTAAACTGTTCAAACATCATATGGATCAAGGAGTTGTTGTCAAGAATGAAGGAAGAAGTAAAAGAACCAGTTATTATCTACTATGACAACACCAATGACATTAACATTTCAAAGAATCCTGTGATGCACACAAAAATCAAGCATATAGAAATAAAGTATCATTTTTTGAAGGAATTGGTACGAAATAAAGAAGTAAGGTTGGAATATGTGAATACCAAAAAACAAGTTGCAAACATATTCACCAAACCTTTACCTAAGGATGCATTCTTGTATCTTAGAGGAAAGCTAGGGGTGCTTCCCCTAACTGAAGCTCATTGAAATACAGTTTAGTGATGCATCAACCTGAGCGACGGTGAAGATCTATGAGTTGATGCAGGTACATTAGAGCACATTGCAGATGAATTAGTACATTCAGGTACATTACAATTACAAAGTGAAATAGTAATGACTATTGATATTTGTGGAGATGGAGTCTTTGACATCTATTGTCAAAGAGGGAGAGTTTTCTATAATACATAAGAATAATACAAAAGAGGGAGGTTTGCTATAATACATAAGAAAGAGATAGAGTTTGATGAAAGAGGGATTTTTTGGATGAGAATCAAAATGAAGTTAAAGGCATTAAAGAATTTTTTTGTTGTTCTACAATTCTTTGTATTATGACATGTTGTGTTGCCATCAATGCCAAAGAGGGAGATTGTTGAAGATAATTATTTAATTGTGTATTTTCATTGATGTTACACATGTATATAAACTTATGTAGTGATGTTACACAAATGTATACATTCAGACCGAGCAAAGTTGGTGAATAGAATGAGTTGTTTTAGTGTTGACCGCGTTCAATCAGGTTTTGAAGAAGTTCAGTGTTGACCTAGTCGCTCGGGCATTTTAGTCATGATTGGGCATTCAGTGTTAGCTGACTAACAGTGATTTAAATTAAATAATTAATTGATTATATGAGGCTAACAAAATTGTGATTTATTATTTGGAAGTATATTCAAGCCGACTTGACAGGGCTTATCATATATATGAACGGTCAAGTTTGGATTGAATGTGTAGAAGAGTGTGTAAAAGTTGAAGAGAAGCATAAATGTGAAATTCTGTGACATGAAGAGTGAAGGTGAAATTAGATAAGATTTTGATTGAGTACAGATCACTCGGAGCTACAATAAAATATCTTATCAGTAAGGATCCAGTCATAATCAGAACAAATTTATGAATCAGCAAAGATAGTTGCTTACACATATAGGTCAATTCATTGTTGCTTTCTAACAATTGTAGCAGTGATCTCAAATCTCTTAACAGAGTAGACTTAACAGTCTTTTTATAAATCCTCTCACAAGGTAGCATTTCTATGTTAAAGTGTTAAAGACCTCTAACAAGGTCACACCTCACAGGGTGATTAAATCCTTTAACAGTGTCACACCTAACAGTGTTTTATTGTAACCTTTAACAGGGTTGGCTCCTAACAGGGCTCACTTCATAAGAGTGAAAAATAAATAACTAGTTATATTGGTGGTTTTTCCCATATTGGGTTTCCATGTTAAATCTTGGTGTCACCTGTGTATATATTATTTGTTTCATGATTTATGTTTCTACACTTAATCACTAAAGTATAATTGCATTGGATATTATAAAGATTTCTTTGACACCCGAGTTATAGAAGAATATCTTAATTAACCGAGTAACATTGTTAAAGTATTTAAGACATCTAAGGGAAAAGGATTTGTTTTGGAGTAATTGATTCACCCCTCCCCTCTCAATTACTTATCTCATTTCCAATAGCAACATGAAGATGCTGTAATATATTTAGCTTTAGTAGAAGATAATGACACTGAATCCTATTTCTTACTTGACCAAGAAACCAATGGAGAGCCAAGAATATAAGCTTCACCACTTGTACTTCTCCGGTTATCAATACAACCGGCCCAATCCACATTAGTATAGGTTGTCAAAGTGAAATCTGAATCCTTAGGATACCATAATCCAAATTATTTTGTCCCTTTCAAATATATGAAAATCCTCTTTATTGTAACAACATATGATTCCTTCATTTCTTCCTAAAATATGGTTTAGTAGCAGTCAAATATAGTAAACCTCCAATCATTTATTTGTACGTACTTGCATCAAATTTGGGTGAATCATCTTCTTTTGTTAACTTGCATCTGGCAACAATAGGTGTAGAAATCGGTTTAGAATTTTCCAACACAAACTTCTTCAATAATTCTCTGATATACTGGGACTAAGAAATGAAAATTCCTTTTCTATTCTAATTTACTTTTAATCCTAGAAATAAATTCAACTCACCAATCATAGACCTTTCAAATTCTTGTTGTATTTCCTCTATAAATATTTTGCACATATCATCATTTCCTTTGAATATTATGTCATCAACATAAACTATAACAATCAACATTTGATTTGAATAAAATCTGTAGTATAAGTTTCTTTCAGCATATCCCTTCTAAAATTTATGTACGATCAAATACTTGTCCAATCTTCCAAACCAATCCCTAGGTGCCTACTTTATTTCGTACAATTCTTTCTTCAACGTGAAAATTGTATTTGAATCACTCTCTAACTTGATTCCTTCTGGTTGTTCAATGTAGGATTCTTCCTTTAGTTATCCATTCAATAATGTTGACTTTACATCCATATGACAAAAATTGAAATCTTTAAAAGATGCAAACGCAAAAAATATTTTGATCGCTTCTAGCTGGCCAAAAAGGGTATATGTTTCCTCAAAATAAATAGCTTTGATCTAAGTGTAACCCTTGCAAACTAGCCTTTCCTTATTCCTTATCACTTTTCTATTTTAATCCAGCTTATTTCTGAACACCCACTTTGTTTCGATAATACTTTGTCTTCATCTCTCTAAATGTAGCACTTACTTCCAATTTATTTGAAAAACATCATTGTCGGAGCTTTTCCATACCATAACTCTTATGATTTTTTTCCATATTTCCTTATGAACAGTACTCAATTAACAGTATATACTACAGTGTGTATAGATTCTCTCCAATAGAATTCTAGTAAACCTTGTCATGCCCCAAAGTTGGGAAAAAACACACCAACAAAGAATTTTTAAAACACACTAAAGGGAATGGTTATACTACCTCAAGGGTAACACTTGCATGCAAAATGGTGTAGAGGAGAAACAGGAAACAAGAAATTCATAAGAGGTAGGATAGCTCTCAGAACTATCCTATAGGGATCCCTAAGCTATACGCTTTGATTGGCACACAAATCGAGGTGGTTGACTAGAAAGTCAACCAGAGTCGACAAAAAAGTCAACTATTTTCGAAGGGGATGAAACTGAAAACCTAGGGTCCAACAGGAACATGGTACACCTGGCATGAAAATCAGGATAGTTGGACAAGGTCTAACTGTAATTGACCAAAAGTCAACCATGCACGATAGAGGTCAAGGGTATTGATAATACCCCTTAATTAGGTAGTTGTGAGGATAAGGGATTGACGTCACCCCCCTTTATCGATAAATAATGACCAAAGGGCTTCTCTTAAAATTAAAATGATTAATTTAATAAAGTTAAGTTAATTTAATAAGTTACGATCTAAGTCTTTATTAATAATAAATTTTAACCAATTATTCACCCTAAAAGGAATATTAAACTCATCATCTAATTCAAACGATATAAATCTTAAATTAAATTAAATATAATAGCTAAATATACATGTCTTATAAATTAAAAGATTATATCCTATAGAGAAAAATCCATTCTAAAATATTAAAATTCCATCCTAAAATATTTAATAACAACTCAAATTTAATTATAATCTAGTAAACAATACTAAAATTTAATTTTGCTATAATATAAACTAAATCTAACTTTACAAAACTATTTTATTTTATAAATGTATATATCTATATTAAACAAATTTAATCTATTAACAAAATATATCTTTAAATAAATCATATTTACAACTAGATTAATTACATTATCTAAAATCTCATTCTAAAGGTTTAAGTTCATATTTGCAACAATTTAAATTTAAAAAAGGTTAAATCTAATTTATACAATAATGAGTTCATTTCTAAAAGAATATCTAAAAATAATATATACAAAACAAAACCTAAACCCAATTTCCAAAAGAAACTCATAGAATAAAACTTTACATTCAAACCTAGTCTTTTAAAATATAATAACTTTTAATATTACTATAGACAAGTTCAAAACTTAACAAAAAGAAACCCTAACATCGAATCTATGTTGCTTGCAGGGAGAAGGCAACGAGAAAGGGAATTTGGGCAGTGCGAAGGAGGTTCTGGTGTGCCGGCGGAGGGAGCATCCATAGTCGTAGGGCGGCGGCAGAAAGAGGGAGGTGGGAGGGTATGCTGATGGTGGTGAAAGCCTTCCCACTGTGCTAAGCACAGTGGTTGGCCCGCAGCTGCGCAGCCCGCAACTCCAAGGACCTGCAGGATGGGGTGGGCTTTGGCCCTCCCTCCTGATTACATAGCAATTTCTTTTTTTTATTATAATGTCATTTTTTGTTATATATATATATATATATATATATATATATATATATATATATATATAACCAGCAAAAGCAATATTTCTTGGACTGGTGAACTTTATCTCTGTGTGAAAACAAGGAATACTTAGAGGTATCTTTTTAAAAATTTAAGTTCATCATTAGATTCTATATTTAATTCTAAATACAATAGTGGAAGAAAATTTTAATTTTGAGCACTTCTAATTTTTTTGAAAAAAAAATCAAAATATCTGTAAGTGTAGAAATATACATTCTTAGAACATTAAAATAAGCACTAAGGTTTATTATAACTCCCATTTTTTTTTTTTTTAAGGTTATATCTATTTTAACCCACAATGGCATTACTTACCAACTAGAATAGTATAAAATGGCCTATTAGAGCAATAGTGCAAAAACGTAAGATTTGAGATAATTTCCATTACAAGTATTATTTTCCTTAAGCTAAATGATGATATTTAAATTGAATTGTAATTTGATCATTTTCTTTTCAATGAGCGTCTTAATGCCATCAGGGCATATTGAACTTGGTATTTCCAATAATGTGAACTAGGTTATGCTACTAATAAAGTAAAAGTTTAATTCAAAGAATAAAGTAAACATATATACAAGTAAAACTTTCGAATCTCTTTACCAATTATAAAATGAAATATGGGTACATTTCCATTGAATCTCCAAGTTACAATATGGATGGTAAATTTTTGAATAATAAAGGATTACACAATTCCTGAAAGACTTTATACATCTAGAACAATGAAATCTTCATAATGATAAATCCTTACATAAAAACTAAAATTTTACAGTTGTTCCCCATCTTTCTCTCGAAATAACTTGCAAGCTCATACTTCCAGTAGACACCTAAAACACGATAAGGTTGACCATGGAGGCTCACCTCCCAACCTAGGCCTTTGCAAGGCCACCCCTGAGCTTGGGGACCCAATCTGGAATGGGATACAATCAGGCATACACAACTAGCAGGCAATGCAAATAGAATACTCGTACACAAGAAACTTCTCAACACAAGGATGTACAAGAGGAAAGTCTCCAAGAGGCCTTCCTGAAATAGGGATAGTGGTATACCTCATAGTAGGAGAAAGCCAAGCATCATAAAATAAAAATCAAGCCACACATGGACCTAATATGACCATCTTCACAAGATGCAGACATGAAATAACCTCCTTATCCCCCCCAGGTGCCCTTAGGCCCTACTTGGCATCATGGGTATCGTGAAACCCCATGTCTTTCCCTCCACACATGGGAGACTCTACACTAAAATTGGAATCATTTTCAACTACCCCTTCAAGTTTACTCTGTCCTCCCAAGGGTGAGTGTGCCTTGAAGATACCCATTCAAAATCCAACACAAAATAAAAACATCATAAAACAAAATATTAAATTGAAAATTGAAAATAAATTCAAAAATACATAGGACTCCATTAATGGAGTTTCAAGTTCAGTAACACACATGAACAAAAATAAATAACTTCTAAGAGATCCAACCTTATTCCAAAGTTAAGGTGAGAAGAGAATGGTGTTGATCTATCCTTCCTAAGCTCCTTCTCCAAAATCTCCTTCAAACTGAATTCTATCTCTAAGGGTAGAGAGTGGGTGAACACTCCACTCATCCTAAAACATTCCCTAAATAGGCTAACCTCCAAGACTAACCAAGGGATTCAAGACCCTAACCAAACCTTACTACCCATTTTCCTAAACTCTCCATGGGTGGAGTCAAATGAAACTTGGAAGAAGAGAGAGGTTAACCAAGTTTACAGTCCTCTTCAAAATTCGCTCAAGTCTGAAAGTGACACTTTAGAAGAGAAATAAATGAGTTTAGAGGCTCATTAATGACATAAAATGACCCCTAACCCATAGGTTACCAAGTTGGGTAACTAAAACTGACCTCGGTTACTCTCTGGAAGCCCAAAAGACCCTCCTAAACTGCCCCTGAAGTTAACCCACGGATTTGTCAAGAAGACTTTCTAGAAACTTCTAACCTTGGGGTAATCTTGAGTACTACACATAGGTAACCTTAGTTAAGCCTATAATTAAGCATGGTTCCCTTTACTAGCCATGTCAATATAAAATTACAACAATTGCCAAATTTGGTACATTAAATTAAAATAAATGACATGACTCAATCACATTGACATTTACTAATCTAATTACACACATGCAAACCACATAAACAATAAGGTTCGTGTTTCTTTATATAAAAAGGACCTTGGAATGCACATAAATTACATAGGTTCTAATATTGGGTCCCCGATTTAGACCCATGGTCAACTATACCTGCACACTCATTGCACACATCAGTAGGTCCAAAACAATATGATATGAAAGCATTACACAACATCAATAATATACATGCATATAAACCATATCTGCATTAGAACTGAAATAACATAGCATCGGTTTCCTAAACCAAATTCATCATATTACCTTTGTACATTTAAAACCCATATAAGACATCATCATAAACTGAAACTAAAATGTAAACAAAACAAGTGGTATCTCAAGTGTGCGCTAATTACATAATCAGGTACTAAATACATAACATAGGGTTCAACATATCCTTAATACATAAAAGTCTCCAATAGTCAAAGTATGTCAAAGCATAAACTACTGAAAGCATGAGTATCAAAACAAAATAACTATGATAGTCTAATGTAGGTCTCACAAACCTACTTCTTTGATCATTGTTCTGGATGATCCTTGAACTGTATGGTCTATCCTTTCTACCACACCATTATGTTGTAGTGACCTTGGGGAAGATAACTATCTTTTGATGTCATATTTCTCACAGAAATTGTTAAATTCATCAAAACTAAACTCTTCTCCTCTACTAGACCTCAACCACTTGTTTATTCTATCTATTACATTCTCAACTCTTGCTTTGAATATCTTAAATTTTTCTAATGCTTCTGATTTTTCTCTTAAGAATGCAACCCAAGTCAATTTGGAATAATCATCAATTAAAAGCATAAAATATCTCTCACCTTATAAGATTATTGTTATGGTTGGACCACACAGATTAGTGTGTATAAGTTTCAACAAACCATTAGATGAATTATATTGGGTAAAAGCATAATAATCTATCACCTTTTAGGACAACTTATCAACACAACTGAATTTTAGTATTTCTAACTAAATATTAATTTTGGCCAAACATATGGTCTAGGTAGATTCATTATAGTTATGTTAGATAAGGTTTTTAACTTTTCCAATTGGAAATGTCTATTAAATGCATGTTTTATACCACTTTGAGGCCAATTACTGTAGAAATAAAATTATTTCATAAAAGTGACGTTTCAATAACTCTAAGACTTTTTAATGATATTTTTTTTAAAATACAAAAATACCCTTTTGTAGAGATCAGAGTCAAGAATATCTCTTATAGATTTTATAGTGTTTTAATTATACATAGTCTATTATAATTAAAAAATATTGCAAGTAGGTATTTTAACAGTCAAGGGGATGTTGATTAAGAGAAAGAAAAAAAATAGTAAAACATATTAAATAAATTTGAAAAACATATGGTGCACTAGAAGAGAGATTCCTCTTCAAGAATATATATTTCTTTTTTTGATTGGGATATATTTGTTATGAAAAATATGGCGGGAGATGAAAACTATCGATTTTAGGTGAGTTGGAATTTGAATTGTTATAAAAGAGAAAATATAGGTCA
>MU226848.1:7895832-7906560 GCA_018584345.1 Thuja plicata
TATTTCTTCATGCACTAGCTATATATGTCATCTATAACATATTTTGAAATTAGGGGAAAAAATGTTTATTTACATATAATGTTTTGGCGGGAACTAGACCCCTAATTTTCAGCATGTTTCTACAACTAAAAAATCATCTTTAAACATTAAAAAAAAATATCAAAACTTATTCAAAAAAAATATTAAAAATATTAATCATAAACTTCATCCATTTTAAAACATTTTATTAGTTTACATCATCTTCAAATTCCAAACATAAATGTCACTTTTATACTATTGAAGCTGAACAACTTTGATTTTGTCATCCTTTTCCTTTGTAAAAGGGTGATAGATTATTGTGCTTTTACCCTATTGTCCTTTGAATGATAGTCTTGTCTATTTTCCTTCTTGACATCCTTTTCAGATAATTTACTTTATAGTTTTCTTAGTCTTGACAAATCTCTAACTAAACTATTTAAAATTATCCTTAACAAATTGTCAAAGTTAATGTGACAATCCTCTGGTGCTAGAGTTCACTCTCATTGGTATACGATATTAAGAATCTCTTTGCACTTTCTAGTTGATACATGTTTCCTCCAATCCTTATTCCAGAAACAAAAATAGTTCTAGACTTCTTTCAGATCTCACATCCATCCTCTTGAAATATAACATCATAACCACTCTCCCACATATGTCCAATTCTCAAAAAATTATGATGCAAACCCTTCACATAGTAAACATTGGAAGTGTTATGTTTTCCATAAAAAGTAATAGATCCAATTCCAACAATATGTGTTTTTTTATCATCACTAAATCTAACATGACCACCATCATAATCTTCACATTTTACAAACTTACTTTTATCACCAGTCATATGATTTGAACATCCACTATCAATTGACCATTCATCCTTATTCCTTCTAAAATACGAATTCATTCTTAGTGAAAGCATTAGATCCCAAAAAAAATTAGAAATATAAAATCTAGGTTCTTCTTTCTCAACCAAAAATATTTAATCTTCTTGATCTGATTCATCATTTGATATACTAGCATTTTCATTAACATAGTAGGCTATCTTATTAAATCTTTGAACTTCTCTTTTGTTCCTTTTTCTGGACACCTAGTTTTTATATGCACATTCTTCCACATCTAAAACATTTAAGAGGTTACATACCATATTTTTTATTACCTTTCTTAAAATTCCTTGTGAAATTTTCTTCTAGCTCATCAGAATTTTCACTATCAGGCTCATCCTCTATTTTTTGTCATTTTAAAGGCAGTCTCATATTTCTCCTTCTCTTTTCCAAATTTTATCATCTCAAAAGTGGACAAAGTGCCAAATAGTTGTTCTCTGGTAAATTTCTTTGGATCATAGACTTATTCAATAGCAGAGATCTTTTCATTGTAACTATCTAGTAGGGTCATTAGAATCTTCTCCATAATATCTTCATCTGTTAGAGTGTCTCCTTAATTTTTGACTTCATTCGTAGCACTGTTAACTCTTTGAAAATAGATTGCAATGTCTTCATCTTCTTCCATTCTCAAATTTTCATATCTACGCTTAGCAGTCAACTTCTTTAACAATTTAACTCTATCATTTCCTTCATATATCTCTTTCAAGTTTTCTCATACTTCATAAGATGTATTCAACGAAATAAATTATTTCAACTTGGTTTTTGATAAATCACTAAAGATAACATACCTCACACTCTCATTCTCTTCATGAGCCTAAATATCATCTACATTAGTAGGACCATTTTTTGGTGCAACATATTTTGTCTCAACAACTTTATAAGTGGTATAGCTTGGGGAATTCATGTAACCTCACATCTGTACTTTCTAGAAACTATAGTCAAATCCATCAAACATAGGAATTGATAATTTGTGCATCATTCGATATACTTCAAGTAGTTAAGCTCTCCTCTGAGTAACCAATGCTCTAATACCAATTGTAGGACAATCCTAGATAACTAAGAGGGGCGAGTAAATCAGTTATCATAAAATAATTTTCATTAACTTAATCAATTCAATGCCAACTTAATTCTATCAGATAAACATAATAGATATAACTTGAAAGCACAAAACAACACCAAACACAATGAACACCATATTTACCTGGAAAACTCAAGATGGGAAAAACCATGAAGAAGCTAATTCTCATGAATAAGAACAATGGTTAAGGTGACAACAATTAATGTAATTTTTTACAAAGGCTCACGGTTGGTATGCTTACTATAGGTTAAGCTCACTATGGGTTGGCTCACTATCATTTGGGCTAACTATCCTTAAATACATACACCAGTTATCACACTTGAAACTCAGCTAACTGTCAAAATAGTCCAAACAATTCCACCACTAAAATATTCTACACCAACTGCAACATAGAACAATAATCTTATATCATAGGTTGCACACAGTTGCACAACGATGTATGAATATCTTCTTTTCAAGTTTTCATCACACGTATACTTACATATTTATTGAACATAAATTATCCTCCCTATATACCATTTATTCATTCATGTCAGCCAAGAAAAATATGACTTATCATTTAAAAAAGTCAGTCATATACAATTTGAAATAGGTCGCACCAAGACATTCCCGCGGTAGAAGGAATGAAATGTGGACCACACCAAAATATCCTTGCTTAATGCATCACACTATCCACTCATCACATCATTTGAAGCCAATGAATAATATCTATATGCTGCAATACATATTATCTTGCCAGACCACAAACATCGATAACCAGATATGATTGGACCCAAAATAAAATGTCTCAGTGCGTTACAACATGAATGGGACTAGGACAAACATGGTCAAAGATTGAACATTATAGCACAACATATGGAGAATTCTAATTTTGGATCACCAAAGCCAAATGGAACCACAACCTAATATGTTAACATCAATGACAATCATTAATGACAACAACAATAATCATAATCACATTCCAACAAAGAAAATGCGTAGAAATGAAAAAGTAAAATTGAAACCCTAATGCATAATGCAAATTTGCATGTATGAGTGTCAAATGCATAGTTCAAGTGATTAAAAGGGTAACAACATGGTCTAAACATGCAATAATAAGTCACAAATCACAAAACTAGAAATTATAAATACATATCCAACCTTTAACTCCTAAAAATGATTAAAATTTCACACAAATTGTTAGAAAACAAGATTGACATCCCATCAGGCATGCCAAAATGATGTATGATAAATATGAATCCTATTTTTAAACCCTAATCAACCCAACCAAAATCCTAGATCTACAAATCAAATCCAACAAATGATCACTAAAGCTCTAAATCATGAAATGCAAACAAAATAAACAACATTACCCTAATCAACCCAACCACAAGCCTAGATCTATAAATCAAATCCAAAAAATGATTAGTAGAGCTCTAAATCATGAAATTAAAACAAAATAAACAATATTATATGTCGAATCCATTATTTTATTAACTACATTGTTCTCTTATCCTCCAATATCTTGTGAGAATCGTGGTTTTCTCTCAACTATTCAGCACTAGCACAAGATGACATGAAAGGAGTGGAGTGTGGTTGCTTGATGAAGATGTACAAAGCTATGATGCAATAATGATGATAGAATCTATAAAATAATCTTGATATAATGCAAGTATGATAATGATTGATTGATCAATGTTAGTCCAAATGAGAGGAAAGAAGCCTTTTTTATAGAAACTTTTGAGAGAATCAATAGTGGTGATTTGCTAATAAATATTGAAGATCAATGGATGAGAACTGATGAGAGGAATTAATAAAGAGTTAAATGGTTGCATGAATCATATAGAAAGAATTGAGTGATCAGTTGAGTGGATTGATTGATCAGTTCAAATTTGAAGTGAATGAGAGTTGAAAGGTGGAAGTGGAAGAATAATTAGGATTAAATAATTAAAATTACTTAATAATGTGCATGAGAAAAAAATATAAAAAGAATTAAATAATTTATTTATTTAATTCATGTGCATGTGGGAAGAAGAGGATAATGAATTAAATAAATAAATTTATTTAATTAATGGAGGAAAAAGGTGGGTTAGGGTAGTTAAATGATTAATAAATATTTATTTAATTTTGGGAATAAATAAGAAACTAATGAAGCAATTAAATAAATAAATATTTTTATTTAATTAATAGAGAAAATAATTATAGAATAATTAAATAAATACTAAATATTTATTTAAATAAGAGCAATTTTAGGTGTCCATAGGTGCAATACCCAACTTTGAAAGAAAACCTTTGTAACTCCTTGTATGAAATGAAAAATCACTATATGAAACCTCGAGATGTATGAAATCATTACCTTTAAAACTTACCAAATCAATTACCATCTTAGCTACTTGCTCTTGCCAAATTCTTGTGAATCTATTTGCTTCCAACATGGCTTGCATTCAATAGTGGGGTGTTTCTCAATATTCCTCTTTAATAAATCCATATTTGTAGTACAAGGATCCCATATGTAGGAACAACTTTGAATTGCAAACAAAGACTTTTCATGCCCCGTATTGCCAGTTGTTTTACTTACTCTATCACCCATTCTTGCATGCTTCTCATGATGAGAAAAATACGATATCAGAAAAGGAAAAAAAAGAATAATTTTGAGAATGTTTTCATACCTTGGGTTAGCAATTGATTATCTACCACTTTCGTGGTACTAAAACATTGTTAAATATCACCATGCTTCCATTGTGCGACTTTGTTATTACAAAAAATATGATCATCCCTCTTTTTTATGAGAGATATTATCGGAATAAGCCACACAATTCAATTTTTATGACTTGAAATCTTTGAGCTAGGGATAACCAGAACATTTTTAAAAAAATTGAGTAACTATTTGGAAATTTAGAAGATAATGTATGCATCAATGCATCTTCCTTTGACTTGAGCTCTTCACATCTAATAAATGTTGTCTTTTTCCTCTTTGACTTAATTAATATTGTGTTGACCTATGAAATCATCAAATGTCAAATAAACACCTTCGATTACCCAACAAAATTTACCTTCAAACTTCAGGGTGTATTTGTTGGAGTCTTGTGAATTCCCTTTGCTTGCTAAGTGTTGTCATGTGACTTCCTCTTCAAAATTGTTCTTCTTGATCCTTTATTTTTGCAAACTTATATAAAGTATTATCTTCCTTTCTTCTCTTATAAATTATTTATAAAATGGTACTTCAAATCTTTCCTCTTGAAGCTACTCCTTAAAATTTTTGTGGACCTCTCCTTTTGGCATATATGTAAGCTCCGCAAATTTGTAAAATAAACTGGTTTCCTTAAAATCTCTAAATTTCATTAATATTAATCAAACCAATGAAATATTTTAGAGACTTAAATTTAATTTCCTAAACTCTTGAAAATGGGTTTGAAAAAGTCTTCCATGATCAACAACTTAGAAATCTACAAGATGATAAGATCTATTAGTAATAACTAAGGGGGGGGTGAACCAGTGGCCTCAAAATTTATCCTTCAACTATTTACCACCAATCAAATAAACCTCAGATTATTATGTCCCTACAAGATGCATGCCATCAAATACTTATAATGATTAACTGTCTGTCAGTTTTCCTTGTCTATCCTTATTCTCCTTGATTACCGATAAGAAGTAAAGCTATTTATCGAAACTCAATAAATAAGCAGAGTATACCAATCAATCCATAAATGCATATGTGAAATGTAAAATAGTAAAGTAATAAACCATACACACATAACACATGGATTTTAACGTGGAAACCCTATTAAGGGAAAAAACCACTGGGACTGGTACCCCAAATTTTCACTCTTCTGAAGTGAGCCCTGTTAGGAGCCAACCCTATTAAAGGTTACAAATACACCGTTAAGTGTGACCTTGTTAGAGGATTTTATACATAGAGGTTATCACTTAGTATCGGGCATCTATTGCTACCATCCTTGAATTAGCCTCCTTCTTAGACTGTCAATAGGTATCGGGAAATTCTAATGCTACTTTTATGAATCAACCTTTTTGGCACTCCTTGGGATGTACCTCAATATATAGAAGACTATTAAGTCCTGCTCAGTTAACAGACTTGATGCTTCAATGGTTAAACTGAAACACTTGATGCTTCAATGGTTAAACTGAAATACTATGATCTGTTTCTAATGCAACTTTGAATTGTAGATTTTAGATCTATTTAAGTACATTACCTCTCTGATCAATGTGTCAATTCAATTCTTTGTGCTCCACACTTTCTTCTCTATGATGTTGTGCTTCACTGTTCGTTGGTGTCTGCAGAATTCTTTATCTCTCCTTTAGCTTGATTGATCAGGACTGTATGAAGTTCTTCTTCATCAGTTTCTCTTCAACATCCTCTTTCTATTCACTCCCCTTCCCATGCATAAAAAAATGATTTAATCTTGTCTCTTATATAGACATGATATTCACTGTTTCTTGATTCTTGATTCTTAATTCTTGGCGTGAGAAATAATCCAGCCAATTTGATTTAAAGCATAACTCCTGATTTTTCTCGTAGTTATCTTCATGCCAGCTATATAAATTAGTTTTAAATTAATTACTTAACTCTGGTTGAATAAAACAAAGGAAACAACCATTTAATTCTATCTTTAGCTCTTGCCAGCTAGATATTTTTTCATTTTCTGAACTCTTTGTTCCGTTAGTCAACTCTGTAGTTAGTCATCGGTGACAACTGCCAGTTTTGTCAGTGTTACTCTAGTTAGCTTTGCGATCTCCATCCGTTGGGCATCATTGGATTTTACTCATCGGGCAACTCTCTTTTCAGCTCGTCGGGCATCCTATGGTTTTGCTTCATCAGGCAACACTGTCTTCTGCTCGTCAGGGATCACTGTGACTTTTCTTCTTTGCCTTTATCGATGGTGTGCACTCCATCGGTGTTGTTTGTCACTTGGTGAATACTTGAAATTTATGCATTGATGAAATCATAACCTTTGTTCCATTGATTCTCTTGAATTCTTTGGCATTATGTACATGACCATACAAATGATATCAAGTTGACATAAATGAAAATACAAACCATTAACTAATTTAATGCCTTGTATTATCTTCAACTTAACATTGTCAAACATTCAATCAGTTACATGTCATCAATCTCTCCCTTTGGCATTGATGGAAACATAACATATTATCACACTATACTACTTCTAATACAATATGAAATACAACAGTTGAGATTTATCAAACTACCAATCATTTTTTTCTGTCAACCGATAAATTTCTGATCACCGGTAAGCTTTGTTTTAGCTTGGATTTTATTCTTGCAGCTTTTTACTTTCTGATGTGTTGAGTCTTCTTCTTGTGTCAATTTCTCTCCTTTGCCTGTTCTCTCTTTTATGATGTCTTTTTCTCATTTCAGCAACTCTCCCTTTGTATAAAATTTCATACAATTTGCTCTCCCTAAGGATATAATCTCTCCCTGTTGAAGTAATCTGATGATGGATAATCTCTCTTTTTCAGAAGAATGTGATAATATGGATAATCTCTCTCCCTTTGACAACAATGCCAAAAAAATATTTTTACAAATATCTGACATTCATGTCTAACAATATTTTCTCTCCATCCATAATATATTCCTTGAATTTTCCTTATCCATTAGCAATACATTAATATTCTCTGGTGCATGGTTCTGATATATACCTCTTTGTATATAGATATATCTTTGAAGTTTATATTTTTGCTTGCATCAACATGACTGATATTCTGATAATATGTAGGCTGATGCAGCCTTTAGTCTTTTACTAACTGGTAGACAAGGGTATGACCCCTAGTCTCTTTCTTAAGTATTCAAATGTATCCTTGGGTAGTGAATTGGTGAAGATATCAGATAATTGTTCTTTTGATTGCACATACTCAAGTATCACCTCTTTTTCTTGAAATTTTTCTCTTAAATAATGATACTTTATTGTAATGTGTTTAGTCTTGGAATGCATGACTGGATTGTTGGAAATGTTTATTGCACTGGTGTTATCACAATAGATAATCACTGGTTCTGAGATCTTCATATGCATACCTTCCAGTAACTGTTTGATCCATGCAATGTTTGAGCAATTTGTGGCAACAACAACATATTCTTCTTCTGCAGTAGACTGTGAGATGCATCCCTACTTCTTGCTAATCCATGTGACAAGTCTGTCACCCATAAAGAATGCTCCTCCAGTTGTGCTCTTCCAGTCATCAAGATTTCCATCCCAATCAGCATTTGTCTTATGGTATAGAAGAGAAGGCAAATTTGAACTTAAGGTGTTGGTATCCTCAGTATTCTTCAGATATCTTAAAATTCTTTTCACAACAGTCATATGTGATTCCTTGGGGTTAGCAAAAAATATAGCAACAATTCCTACAACATGTGCAATATCTGATCTAGTGTGTACAACATACATGAGTTTTCCAATCATTGATCTGTACAAAGTCTGATTTACCTCTATTTTCTTATCTTCCTTTATCAACTTACATCCAGTAGCCATCGGTGTTCCAACTGGTTTGAAATCTTCCATCTTGAATATTTTCAGGACCTCTTTGATGTATTTGGACTGTGTAATGAAAATATCTTCACTTTGTTGAATGATCCGTAGACCAAGAAAGAACTTGATCTCTCCAAACATAGACATCTCGAACTCTTTGCTCATCTCATCAGCAAATGATTTCCATAGCATATCATTTCCTCCAAATATGATGTCATCAACAAATATTTTAGCAATCAAATTGTTAGCATCAATATCTTCTTTCAAATAAAGATTACTATTTTCACTAGTCCTTATAAATCCAATACTTATTAGATAGGAATGAAGTCATTCATACCAGGCTCTAGGAGCTTGTTTCAATCCATACAAAGCTTTGTGAAGTCTACTTACCATGTTTCTCTTGTCTGGATCGACAAACCCTTCTGGTTGTTCAATGTATACCTCTTTTTCAAGTATTCCATTTAGGAATGCTGACTTGACATCCATTTGATGTACTTTGAATCCTTTATATGCAGCATAAGAAAGTAGTATTCTTCCTCCTTCTAGCCTAGCAATGGGTGCAAAGGTTTCTCCATAGTCTATACCTTCCTCTTGTGCATACTCTTTGCATACTAGTCTTGCTTTATTCCTTGTGACTTCTCCATTCTTGTTCAGCTTATTCCTAAATATCCATTTTCTACCAATGAAATTCTTGTCATCTGGTCTTGGCACAAGTGACCATTTTTTTTCTTTTTAATCTGTTCAATCTCATCATTCATAGCACTTATCCATTCCTCATTATCTAGTGCAATATTGATAGATTTTGGCTCAAACTCACAAATTAAACAATTTAAAGACTTACTTCTTGTTCTTGTACCATCTTTCTTATCTCCTATGATATGGACCTCTGGATGGTTCCTTCTTACATATCTTGCAAGTATAGGTACAATTATTTGTCTATCATCTTGATCATTATTTTGATCTTCATTATGTTCTTCATTACCTTGCACATTAGCTTGATCATTATCCTGACCGTCGGTAACATCAATCTAACTGTCGGTTGCAACATTCTGTTATTCTAGAATTAAGCATTGTTGCTCGGGTAGAGTGTTGGGTTCTTCACAATATACAAACTTTTTGTAGTCCCCTGTTTCTTTTGTGCTTTCCAGCTCATTCTTTTCTGCAAATTAATCAATCTTTACATTTGCATTTTCAACTATTTTGTTAGATGCCTTGATGAGACATTTAAAAGCTTTTTTTTTGGTAGAATACCCCAGAAAAATACCTTCATCACTTTTGGCATCAATCTTTCTATTTCTGTCATCCTTTAAGACATAACATTGACTACCAAATATTTTGAAGTAACTTACATTTGGTGTTTTACCATACCATAGCTCATGAGGTGTCTTCTTTGTGTCCTTTAATTGTACTCACTAGTAAATTTGACCTCAATTTTCGACGACAATTGGTCAAAATTTCGACAGTAATTAGTCGAATTTACGACCAAAACTTTCGTCGGTCTTTTTTTGTTGAATTTTTAACATATTTATAATTAGTCAAAATTTCAACCAAAACAAAGGTCATAATTTTGAATATAGCCCAAGCTTAAAATTACCGTCATTTTTTAGTGAATTGGTCGAAATTTTGACCAATACTTCCACCAACATTGGTCAAAATTTTGACCAATGCCAGGATTAATTTCTACCAACGTTTGGTCAAAATTTCAACCAATGCCAGGATTAATTTCCACCAACGTTTGGTCAAAATTTTGACCAACTCTAGAAGCAATTGCCACCAATGAGTGGTCACAAATTTCGACCAATACACTAAAACACCGACGAGACTACCATGCTTTCGACCAATACAATGGTCAAAATTTTGACCATTGGTTTGGTGGAAAGCATGGCATTTTTGTTAGTGTTTTAGTGTATTGGTCGAAATTTGCGACCACTCGTTGGTGGAAATTGACTCTATAGTTGGTCGAAATTGCGACCAATACTTCCACCAATGAGTTGGTCAAAATTTTGACCAAACGTTGGTGGAAATTAATCCTGGCATTGGTCGAAATTTTGACCAAATGTTGGTGGAAATTAATCCTGGCATTGGTTGAAATTTCGACCAATGTTAATTTTTTTTTTAAAATTTTTTTTTTATTATTTTTTTTTAATTCTTTTTTGATTCAACTATGTAGTTTTTTGAGTCAAACTCATTGACCTTTGATTCATGAGTAGTGGTTTACACAAACCCATCTCTCATGAGAATGAATGGAACACTTAGCACTCATTGGCTCTGGGTGATG
>MU226849.1:0-10617 GCA_018584345.1 Thuja plicata
ATCCCATTTAGATTTGATCTGAAGTTCCTTAGGAAACTCAATTGATTTTTCAAACAGTATACAAACCATGACCTCCATATGTGTGAATTTGTATGGTAAGAGGTCATGTCTAATAAATATGCCTACTCTGTTGGCCAAAACCTCAATAATACCTGGATCCCTATATTCCAGTGGAAGTAAGGGTAATGAAATCCAATGGGGAAAAAATGGAATGCATGCGGATCTAGGTTAAAATTAGGTGTCCATAGAAAATTGAAAAGGCCAGAGCCCAAATAGAACCACCCTTTATCGTTGTGCACAAAATCTCTATCTATTTTGGAATTAAATAAAGCAATGAAATTTTTTTATTCCAGATCAAGCATAAAGATATTTATCAAACCCTTCCACACTTTATAAGCCGAAGACTTAATATCTAAAATTGAGATAAGAGGGTTTTCACACTTAATAGTCAACGCTATGTGGAAAAGAATATCAATATGGTGTTGAAGCACATGTTCAGGGAGAATAATGGAGGTTGTCTCCTTCCTCTCTTTTATCTGAATAATTTGTGTGTTGGCCTATTTCCTCTTCCACATTTGAGTAGGTCTACCCGATTTTGGATTGAAGGGCCTCTAAGTGATGCAAAAGGGAGCTCCAATACTTTTGGAACTGGAGAGCCGGGGGTGCCATCGTAGATGTCAAAGATTGGCTATTTAACCCTCTTCTAATTTAAACTCACATTGTCCTTCATCCTTTGAGCCAACTGAGGTTTTCCATTTTCCCGCACAAATTTTTCTTGAATTTTCTCCTTTTCAATATCATTATTTTGTGATGGCCGAGAGGGTAAAAGAGTTTTTGAAGCCACTTTAGAGTATATTTCTCCAATTTCATATGACACAATCCCTTGGAAGACCCCATTGTCCTTATTTTCCAAGAAAATCCCACTCTTTCCTTTCCCCGCTAAGACACTGTGATGAGAT
Source organism: Thuja plicata (assembly GCA_018584345.1). Taxonomy (NCBI): domain Eukaryota; kingdom Viridiplantae; phylum Streptophyta; class Pinopsida; order Cupressales; family Cupressaceae; genus Thuja; species Thuja plicata. The sequence continues at coordinate 960 of MU226849.1, forward strand.
TTACCTCCATCTGGAAGAATCCTTTCTCAGATGGATCCATTTTGAACCCTTTTGCCTTGGGGTCTTTTTTTTTACATGAAAGCATGGGTTGATAAAATGGGTTTAGCGGGTTGAACTACTGCCTCACCCCAAAAAATGTGCATGGAGTCCTTCTGACTGTCAACCTTTTGTCTTGGTATTTATTGGGAGGGGTGTAAATTTGTTAGCGAATCCATAAGTTGAAAACCATGGATATGTTTCTTCTCTTTTTCTCTGAAACCCTTTGAACAATAGGCTGATGATGAAAAATATCTGCAAAAGCCTTACCTACTGCATTTTCATTCTCATATATGAATGTTTTACCACTGGGCATGCGTAGACCCGACTATCTTTTCCCTTGTTTCTTCTGGCCCTATCTGTCGTACTATTGTATCTGTCATTCTCTGTGACCTTCGCCCCTCTGCCATCGCCGCTCAAGTTCAATGATTTTACATGTATAAATTATTTAGATTACATAATTATATTATAAAATGGTTCAATGGTTTTAATATATATGTTATGTGTATGCTTTTATGTATGACCTCCCTTTAAGACATCCCCTTAATATATCCCTTTTTTAAATTACTTTAAATTACTTTAATGATATTGTCTAGATTACTTAATTGTATTTTAATGGTTCATTGGGTTTAATATATAGCTTTTATGTATGTTGTTATAGCTTTTATTTATATTGTTACATGTACATTATGTATGTTTTTATAGCTTTTATGTATGTTGTTACATGTACATGTTCTTCAAGATGTATATGTTAGGATTAATGGGAAGTATGTACTAAGAGGGGAGTGGTGAATCAATACCTCTAAAACTTTTATATCACTTTTATCAATTAACCTTTGTAATTAATTGTATATCCATTCAATCTAATTTATACTATCTTGATGTGAGTTACATCAATTCATAGCATTACCATAAATGTGAACATTCATAGAAACATTCACAAAAGTAAATTGACACATAACACAAGATATGATATCGCAGAAAACTTCTGTGAGGAAGTAAAAACTTTGGTGGGGATGGCACCCACAAAATCTTCACTATCTGCAGATTGGAAGGGGTCGATTAAGGCTTACAATTTGATCACTTCTTATGATCTACCCTATTAGGAGTATCGGTGGAGACCTGTTAAAGTCTACTATGTTAAGAGCTTCAGCAACACTGTTGAGTGTGCACTTGGTTAAGAGATTTGATGTTGGATAGTTAAATCCACCTTCCTTGAAAGGATTTTTATAGTTTTCTCTACTTGTTAGAATGATATAAAATTACAAATTAACCTGGTAAAAGAAATCTTCTATTGTTGATACAGATCCAATTTAGTTCACATAAAAAGATTATCACCTTAACTATGATTGAATAATACCTCTGATTCTCGGTATGGTATGTTCTTGGTTCTTGATAACCAAATTCATCTGTTGTTGTCCCTTTTCTTGAAACTCTCATTCTGATCCATAGATATTCTTGTTATGTTCTCCTCTCTCTTCACATTATCTATTTATCCATCATAATGAATGATTTCATCATCTATTTATAGATGGATTGACTTCATCGACTTATGATAAAAACAATGTTAACTCTAAGATCAGGTTTACAAATTATACCTAGATCTCCTATTCTATGTGTTCTAAATCAGTTAGATTGATTAAAGAAATTACATTCACTTATCTTATCCCTAAAGAAATGGATTTAAAACAATTAAATATCCTATAAATAGAATACACATGCTTTATCTGACGTGGAAGTCAGATCCACTTTTTTCTGGCTGCAACTGACTTTCAGTTCTGTCTGTCGGTCATGCTTGACTATCCTTCAGTTTTGTTAAGTTGGTTACATTGTATCTGTCTTGTCAGTCTGCACTGTAACTTGCATATCAGGTTCCTCGGTCGGGTTCCACTTTACCTTTGTCTTTTCAATTTTGGTTTACACACTAACTTGTGTCATCGGTTTTCTTTACATTTAGTCATCTTCGGCGATCTCTTAGTATTTGATCTTCAATTTTCTCATGTCCTATATTTTAGTGTAACCTTACCAAAAGTGTATTTTGCATAATAATGGAAAATTAATGTCATCAATCTCCCCCTTTGACATTAGTATCAAAAACTGATATGTGCAAAATACTAACAAAGTGTTGAGTATATACAACGTATATAATCCTTAGTCATTTAATGACTCTGCCTTTGTATATGTTGGTATATCTATACATATGATGTCTCTCCTTATACATATCATATACATATACATATTTTCCATTTTCACATATGAATAAATGAATGAATGTACATATCATCATTTTCCCTTTTTTTATTTTGTACTTCTTCATTTTCCCCCTTTTTTGATATTAAGGGAAACGGTCTTTACATTTAGAGCTTATAAAAAATATGGGAATGTGAAGAATTCATGTCTTCTATCATCTTCTCCCATTTCTCTTTGAGGTTCTCTAGATCCATGTGCTTGAGTGTGATCTTTGAATGCATATCATAGATGTTGTCTGCCACAAACATCTCGGGAGTTGTAATCAGTTGCCTTGTAGAACTGATGTGTTGTTGGAGCAATGTAATATTTGGAAAAAGTTGAGCTTGGAGCTCGATTACTTCTTCCCTAAAATTTGTATCTTCCTCCCATAGCTCTTGTTTTAACCTTTTACTCTCTATGATATTCTCATAATGTAGCTTGACTGCATTGTCTCCATCATTGGTTAAGGTCTGTGCACTATTTTCTAGATCGGTATCTAGCTTTCCAATGTTGTCACTATTCTACTTAGTGAACTTGTCAATTGTGCTTAACTTTTGAATTAAGGTTATAGCTTCAAATATGATTGGATCCAACTCAGATATGAATTTTGATAGCTTTACCTTATTTACTGCCACTTCTTGGCTGATTTTCTCTATGAGCTTCTATTGGTACTTCATCTCGGCTCTCTCCTTAATTGCCTTCTCAACATCAATGTTATGAGTTGTGATTGCGTCAATGAGGGTAGCTAGTTGATCAAGTATCGGCTTTTCTTTGATCAATATCAACATCGAGTACTATTTGATGTAGTATGTCCCATGTTGTCTCCAGTACCATGGAGTCCCTGTGCTATTTCTTTAGCTTTTCTTGCAATGCCTTCCTCTGGCATATCTCTCCATATTTTTTTAATGCTTCAATGTCAAGTTTAGAGGGGTCACACTTTGTCATTTCTATGATTTCATCCAATGTAATGTCTAACTTGTTCTTCTTTGTCTTTTTATTCTTCTTCTGTGACTCAGTAGAATGTAACACCATTGCCAATTTCTCAGCCTTTTCTATTGTACTCGATGAAGTGACCTATTGTGCTCCTTTCTACTTCTTAGCATCAGTTTCAGCTCATCGAGTATCTACAGACGTCTCCACATTTACCTTTGCATCATTGGTAGCACTCTTGTCGGTTTCCTCAGGAGTACCATCATTTTGTTTGTCTCATTCATTGGTGTCCTTTGCTTCATCGATCTTGGTTTCTACATTCTTGTCTTGAGTTTCTGTATATTTTTCCTTATCTCCTCCAATAACCTTATTAGTGTTAGTTACATCTTGAGTATCTTTGATGTCTTTCTGACCATCAGTATTATCCTTGTTTTCTTCTTCTCCTGCATCTTTTGGAGTATCTTTCTCAGGTGATTTTCTTGATTCTTGCATGATATTGATAGCTTGTATCAATATAGGGATGTTGCTTGGAATATTCACCTCTGCATTATCAATTTTTGTGTCCTACTCATTGGTTTTGTCCTTTTCAGCAGTGACATCTTCATCCTTATTCACTTCCTCTGCGGGGTCTTCAGTAATGTCTATAACATTAGTGTCCACAATGTTGTCATTTGTAGTGTCATCCCATGTATCATCTACAACATCTACAATTTTTTTACCTGTGTTGTCATCTTCTTCTTTATCTAACTCAATGAAAGTGGCATCATGAGTTGCCTTGTCAACATCTTGTTGTTGAAGGTCTTTGTCGGGGCTATCCTGCTAAATAGGTCTATTCATTATCTTGCCCCATTTCTTATGAATTTCATTTTCAAGCTCTATAAGCTTTCCTTCTAGGAGTTTGTATGCTCTCATCTTTGGTGAGAAATCCTTTTTGTACTTCTACATCATTTCATCTATTTCAACCTTCTTAGATTCTAGTGGCATGAGGGAAACAAGTACTCTTTCTCTAATTTCTTTCTCATTCTTCAAAGAAAATGTCCACTTGGAGTAAAGTCTGTCCAATACTTCTCTTGGAACATATTTACCTTCAAATTGTATTGGTACATATTTGAAGTTGTACATTTTAGCAATGATGGCATCCTCAATCTTATTTTGATATTCTTGATTTATTTTCAACCATTTTCTAATGCTTGGATCTGTAATAGATCCATAATTTGCAATATAAACACAAATGTCATCAATATTTTTAGTTTCTTTTACCTTTGACACTTTCAGCTTCAATAGCTTCATCCTACTCGGTGTCCTCTATATCCTCTCGGGTCCTAATGAATTTTCTTCCCTTTTTGTTTTTACCTCTCTTTGGTGCAGGAGCTTTCCTCTTGTAAGTCCTTACCTTACCTTTCTTTAAAGGTGAAGGAGTGGATTCTTTTTATGTTTGGATTCTTGTCTAAGAAGAAGTTGTTGTCCTTGGTTTCTTGGATGGTGGAGGAGCTGGAAAATCTAACTCTCTTTCCTCGGAGTCATTCTTTTCTTCATCTTTACCGACAGATACCTGTTCTTCAGTTTCCTCCTCTTGTTCAACTTCTTCATCTTGCTCAATTTCTTCTTCAGTTGTTGATAGAATATTCTTGAGATTCTTCACCATCTTGTCCTTCTTATTGACTATCTTTTTTGCAACTAGGCCTAATTTAATTCTTGTCTTGGCCTCTTCAATATATGTGCCAAACCTGGGTTGTTTCTTATCTACTGGTTCATTGATCAAGGCATCAATTGCCTTAGTAGCCAGATCAATGTTGATCTCATACTTTAATGGTTCCAACCATTTTATCCTTGGTATAGTTGGTTTGATATATGTATTGTCAGTATCAATCATGAAGCATATCTCATCCTTATATTGTTCAATGAGTTGCTCGGGGATTCTTACCCTCTTCTACTTTTAGTTTTTGAATACATCAAAGTATTCATCCATGAGTGTCTTGAAGTTATCACCCAGTGTAGAAATGTGCTCATTGATTTGCATGGTTACCGAAGGGAATGTTTCTTGAAAATAAAAGAAGATACACATTATTAATGAGCCAAACTTACAAGTGTTTGACTTGGAATTCCTGATGGTCTTTAAGTTGTCCTTTAACTATTTCAGGAGTAGCTCAGATAAGTCTAATTGTGTCCCCTTCTTTACTATTTTGAATGTTATGTCCACTGCATCTGATGCTATGTTGTTTAATCTTCTTGCCTCGAAGAATTTATAGCCCAAAACACATGCACCAAACTTGATTTCATCACCGGTTATCGTTGTGACTTTTAGTCCTCTGCCATCCGATTTGGCTCTAGTCATTTTCTCAGTTTTAGCCTTCAGTGGATGCTTTAGTGCCTTAACTTAATCGGTTATGGGGTAACCCATGACCACATGGATGACAGCTTGAGTTATTGCCTTTGGTTCATCCAACCATAACTTGTTTTTATGCATTCTTCTCAGCACTAACCAAATCCAATCAATTTTGAAGACCTTTGGAAACATTAGGGTATTGGTGAGCTCCTTCACTTCAATGTGTTTGTGTTCTTCCTTAAGTATTTCATCATCATTACAAAGCTTCTTGTAAGCTTCTTCTACCTTTGATGTTCCTATCTTTTCTATCTTGCAATGTATGAAGGATCACACATCTTCTACTAGTAAAACCCTAGTTGGAATGCATGAAAATGCACCAGCGTCGTCGGGTTGTGAGGCAACCTCTGGATTGATCTCATAGTTGGGTTCCTCACATGTAGTGTTCCTGATGAGCTTGAACTCATCTTTCTTTGCATTCTTTAATTTCATGGTTCGTGAAGTCGATGCCATTTTCAGAAAATTAGGGCTTCTGTGTATTGCGTAAAAAATAGAGTTGTCAGTTCTTTGTAACTTATTGTTTACTTCTTGCAAAGATCCCTAAACATCTTAGGAGTATTTGTTTTTGAGTCATGGTCGCTATGTGGCTTGGTTTCTTTCTTCTTGAAAATCACCTTTGGTCGCTCTACTCTGGGTGTCATGAACAAATGAGTTGTTTTGATGCCCTATTTATAGTTGTTGCCCTAAAATGCGTGCCATAAATGCTTACCAACTCATCGGTGTATGAAGACCGAGTTCATTGGTGAAGACTTTACTTCCTTCGGTGACACTTAAAACATTTCAGAGTAGTTTTTGTTCACTTTTCTTTTACTGATAGGTTTCAGTATTACTGACAAATTTTTTCATTTTAGTGTATACCAACGCGTTTTGGTATAAATGCCCGAAAGCATAGTTATCACAAATTTTAACAAGTAATACTATGATGCATTTTTATTATGCTAATTTGGCATTATATCAACATATTATGGAACTCATGTAAAGTAATAATATGGGTAATTTAGTTCCATACTTACTTGTTCTGCTTAGGTGGGGGTTGTGATGTCACTAGATCCATAGGATGGGGTGTCACCATTTGCATTGCTCATTCGAGATTCATCATTTCTTGAAGTTTTTCTCCACATTTTGTCTCTAGCCCTCTAGATATCTTTAATGGTATTTCCATTAAGACATGTGCTTGTCTTTTTCATTCGGTCTCTGCAGTCTTTCTTGAGATGACCAACTTTATGATAGTGTAAGCATGCCATTCCAGGGTTACTCCAGCCTCTAGACTTTCTAGTCCATTGTCTCATATATTTTTCAGCAATGTGACCATATCTTCCACATGCTATATAGTTTTTCCAAGTATTGTAGTCCCATACATACTGATTACTGACTCTCTTCAGTTGATAGGGAGTTTCTTGACCTTTAGGCTTCCATGCTTGCCTTTTCTTTTTCTAGCTTTCAAGAGTTGTGTGCCCATTCATTTTTCATGTAGGATAGTATTTGTCCATGTTGGTTTCCTTCTTTGGTTGTTTCATCTTAGACTTACATTCATATGCTTTGTGTCCTTTGTTGTTACATTTATAACATAAGCCTATGAATAAAGATGTAGATTTAGGAATACGTTTCATTTTTCCTCTGCATACATTTGATGTATGGCCTTGCTTTCCATAGTGATTGCATGAAATATTTCTTGGTCTTAAACTTGTGTAAACATTCTTTGGATCAGCTTTGTTTGATGATTCTCCATTCTTGGTAAAACCTAGACCAGTATTTTTGTTGACTCTTCATTGTCTATCAAGAAAATCATCCATTCTTTTATTGCTCTCTTTAGCCTTTTTGATAATTTCATTATGTTGTTGGTGAATTCTTATTTCATGTTTCAACTTTTCATTCTCATCCCTCAGTTTGCTAAAAGCTTCTATTCTTTCAACGAGTTCAACATTTAATCTGTTTTCTTGTTGACTCATAAGAATAATATGATTTGTAATCTCATAGTGATGCTCTGTAAGTCTTTGTATTTTAGACTCCTTTTCTTGTAGCTTTTCTTTGATCTTTCTTCTATCACCAATAGCTAGTGTTCTTTCTTTCTCAACTTTCCTAGTATTGTTCATAACATCAAACATCCTTACCATCTATGTCTCTTGACCGATTTGCAGAGATTTAACTTGTCCAGCCAGTTGTAGATTGATTTCACTTAGGCTTGTGATGCTTTCTTCTAATGAATCTGATTCTTTGCGTGTAGTTGATCCTGAAGAATCAAAGAAATCTGGTATCTGTTCCTCATGATAATCTATCTCATTACATCAGGATGCTATATTCTTTCTTTCATCTAGCAGTTGTCTCATGCTGATTCTAACTTCTTTATAATGTTCAAAGAACATCTAAATTTCAACCTTTTTATTCTCAATATTTTTATCAATTCTATACTTCTCCATTATATGATCTTTTCTCTTAAGCCTTTAAGCTTTCCAGGAAGATACATAGCTTTGATACCAATTGTTGGGATTAATGGGAAGTATGTACTGAGAGGGGAGGGGTGAATAAGTACCTCTAAAGAATTTATATCCCTTTTATCAATTAAAGTTTTTAATCAATTGTATATCTTTTCAATCTGATTTATACAATCTTGATGTGAGTTATATCAATTCATAATATTACCATACATGTGAACATTCATAGAAACATTCATGCAAGTAAATTGAAACATAACATAAGATATGATATCGCAGAAAACTTCTGTGAGGAAATAAAAACTGCGGTGGGGATGGCACCTACAAAATCTTCACTATCTGCAGATAGGAAGGGGCCGGTTGAGCCTTAAAATTTGATCACTTCTGATGATCTACCCTATTAGGAGTATCGCTAGAGACATGTTAAAGTCTACTTTGTTAAGAGCTTTAGCAACACTATTGAGTGTGCACTCGGTTAAGAGATTTGATGTTGGATAGTTAAATTGACCTTCCTTGAAAGGATTTTTACACGTTCCTCCACTTGTTAGAATGATAGAAAATTACAAATTGACCTGGTAAATGCAATCTCCTATTGCTAATACAGATCCTATTTAGTTCACGTAAAAATATTATCACCATAACTATGATTGAATAATACCTCTAATTCTCGGTATGCTCTATTCTTGGTTCTTGATAACAAAATTCATCTTTTGTTGTCCCTTTTCTTGATCCATAGATGTGCTCGTTATGTTATCCTCTCTCTTCACATCATATATTTATCCATCATAATGAATTATTGCATCATTTATTTATAGATGGATTGACTACATCAAGTTATGGGAAAAACAATATTAACTCTAAGATCAAGTTTACAACATATACCTAGATCTCCTAGTCTATGTGTTTTAAATCAGTTAGACTAATTAAAGCACTTACATTCATGTATCTTATCCCTAAAGAAAAGGATTTAAAACAATTAAATATCATATAAATAGAATACACATGCTTTATCTATCGTGGAAGTTAGATCTACTTTTTTTGGGCTGCAACTGACTTTCAGTTCTATTTGTCCGTCATACTTGACTGTCCTTTGGTTTTGTTCTATCAGTTGCATTGTATCTGTCTTTTCGATCTACACTGTAACTTGCATATCGGGTTCCTCTGTCAGGTTCCACTTTACCTTTGTCTTTTCAATTTTGGTTTACACACTAACTTGTGTCATCAATTTTCTTTACACTTAGTCATCTTCGATGATCTCTTAGTATTTGATCTTCAGTTTACTCATGTCCTGTCTTTCGGTTTAAGCTTAAAAAAAGTTTAGTTTCCATACTAATGGAAAATTAATGTCAGCAATATATGCTTTGATGTATGAACTCCCCTAAAAATATCCCCTTAAGATATCCCTTTTTTAAATTACTTCAAATTACTTAAATGACATTGTTTAGATTACTTACTTGTATTTCAATGGTCCAATGGTTTTAATATATAGCTTTTATGTATGTTGTTATAGCTTTTATGTAATCCCCTTAAGACATCCCCTTTTAAATTACTTTAAATTACTTACATGAAAAATTATTTAGATTACTTAAGTGTATTTTAAAATGGTTTAATGGTTTTGATATATATGTTACATGTGCATGTTTTGATG
>MU226849.1:55330-70022 GCA_018584345.1 Thuja plicata
TAAGAATGGCATTTATCTGAATACCAGTTCAAATTATTATCCCCAGGGTAATGGTTTGGCAGAGTCTACAAACAAGAACCTGATCAGGATAATTAAGAAGACTCTTCAGGACAATCAAAGGGATTGGAATACAAAGCTGAAGTCTACCTTGTGGCTAGATAGAATTACTCCAAAGAAGATCATTGGTAATTCTCCATATGTGCTAGTGTATGGAAGAGAGGCTAGACTTTCCATTTCAACAGAATTGCCAGCTTTGGACTTAGCCACTCAGTATGCCCTATTCGATGAAGAGGATCCCTTACAGATCAGGTATGTTCAGTTGATGGAATTGGAAGAAATCAGAAACAAGGCTATGAGAGACATGGGATTCCATCAGAATCAGACTAAGAGCAGCTTTGACAGAAGATCCAGGGAAAGGAGCTTCAAGGTTGGAGATGTAGTTCTCAAATGGGATGAATTCAGATCCAGACCTGGCAGGCATACAAAGTTTGATTCTTTCTGGGGTGGACCATTTGTCATAATAGAGTGCAGAGGATCTAATGCTTTCCAGATTTCAACACTTGATGGAGATTCCCTGCCAATTTCAGTAAATGGTTTCCATTTGAAGCCCTGTTTTGAAGTCAATCCTTCTCTGTAAGTCTTTGTCCTCTTGTAAATATTTCCCTGTTTTTTCCTTCCCTGCTTTTTAGTATAGTTTCCCCTGCTTTTCAAGAAGTGCACGTGCACAAGTTTTTCCCTGTCAAGTTTTGTGTTCAGACTGAATCCATGCCCAATGGATACATCAAGGCAACTGGTCTAAATGCTTAGTAGGCAAGCATCCCACAGAGGTCGCCAAAATGTTGCCCAAATTTTCCTTTTTGTGCAAATTGGCCTGGTTTGTCCTGTCTTGCTTCATCTGTCTTGTTTCCCAGGTTTCTTGTCTTCTTCTTAAACCCTTAAACCCTCAGTATTTCATGCAAAAGAAGTAATAAACCCTAAGCCTTGGCTCATTATGTTTCATCGTTACTTTTTCTAAGTCACTTATGGCATGTGCTTATTTTCCAAGTCCCCTGATCGCTTTACCCTGGGTGAATATTCCTTTCCTTCTCCCGACTCTGCACCTTCCTTGTGTCGCGTAGTCTTGGTAAGAAATAGAATATTCCTTCTATGTCTTGAGACTTCACGATCTTCTTCAGGTCGGGTTATCGCTTGATATCATATTGTGACCTTTTAAAAGTGAACGGGACCCACTTCAGTCGCTGGATCGCGTGAAGATTTCAATAGTCAAGGAAAAGTCTTCCGACTTCGCGATCTTCTTCATGTCGGGTTATCGCTTGATCCAGCCGTGTCAAACAGTTAGGCTCTTTCTTCAGTCGCGTGGTCTCATGATTAAATGGTGGTTAAGAGATAACATTCCCGACCATGCGACTAGCTGTTTGATGTTAGTAAATTTTACTCAGTCGCCTTGTCGCTAGAACAGCATGATGACTCAGCTTTCCCCAATGCAAACAGATGGACCAGTGGCTGTGTGACAGGTGGCATATATAAGGTGGATGTGGGTCCTCAGTCGCTTGATCACGTGAAGAAGGAAATTGATCATGCAACTTCGAGACTAAGTGTTCTTTCTCTTTAGTTGCAGGATCGCTAGATAATCTAAGGGTATGCTCAGTTTTCAAACGATTAAATGCCAGCCGTCCGATGCAAAGATCAGATGATCCAACGGTGGTCACATGGTCGGGTGATCAAAGTGCCCTACGAAAAAAGTACTCCTGACTTAGCGCCAAGGGTAGTCGCGTTGTCGCTAAAAAGGTTAAGGGCACATGCTGACTGATAAGAGGGGTCAGTGACTGAGCGACGAGAAGAAAATAAAGATGTCATCACGTAGTCGCCGAGCAGTTTAGAACAATGGAAAAGTTCTCGCGACTGAGCGACAAGTAGAAAGCAAGGCCTTGTCGCTCACTCGCCGAGCAATGGACATGAAAGGAAAATGATCTGCGGGTCTACGACGAGCTGAACGAAGTGGTAGTCGCGCAGTCGCCGAGCCATAAGGTTAAACAGAATGCTGCTCACGAGTGAGCGACTGTATAAAAGAAGGAGATCGTCGCTCAATCGCCAATGTTTCTAGGACATCAGAGACTTGCTCACGACTGAGCGATGGATGAAAAATAAAGAGCTCATCGCACACTCGTGGTAAATGATAAAAAAAATGTTTTCAGCCTGTGACTAAGTGATTGACAAAAGAAAAGGCCTCATCGCTCACTCGCCAAGAAAATGACATGAAGAAGAGATGACTTGCGAGTGTGCGACCGAGGAAGAAAGTGGCTTGTCGCCCAGTCGCCGAGAAATTCAAATAAAGTAAAAAGAGCTCGCGACCGAGTGACCAAAGGAAGGGGGCAGCTCGTTGCTCACTCACCGAGTAATAAGGACAAATGAAAAGAGGCCTGCGACTGCGCGACCATGGAAGATGCAATGAAGAACATAGCTCATCGCGTACTCGCCCAGAATTCAGAGGGAAGAAAGATTAGGCTGCGACTGAGCGATTCAAAGGGATGAAGCTGTCGTCGCGCACTCGCGCATAAAAATGGAACAGAGTAAAGCCTAGGCGAGTAAGCGACCAGACAGAGGATGATGTTGCAGATGAAAGAAGAATGGCTTGGGGGTGTTTTTCTCTGTTGTAGAGGGTTTTCCAGGATAATTCAGAGGGTTTCCAATTGCAGAAAGCCATGCACAGAGCAGTGAGCCGAGGTTTAAAGAGATTTTGTTGCAATGTTGGCAAAAAGGAGGAAATTCAACGTGTTGCAGAGCAGAACAGAGTTATAGCTGCGTTTCCAGAAGTGCCACGAGAAAGGAGAAGAAGTCCTGGGCAATGATAGGACGAACACTTGGCCATGCATTGTTCACAGACAAGAAAGATAGTTATTGCAGAGAAATATAGATGAACAGGTGTGCATGGCTATTCAGTGTGAACATAAATGCTACGAGCCATCGTCTACCAAATCAGATTTCCAATTGCCATATCGAGGAGAAGTATGAAAATATCCATGAATATCTATTTGACTCGGTCATTCTCCACCGTTTCTTCTCTCTCTCTCTCTTTTCCTCTCTCCTGTGTGTTTTAGGGTTAGGGTTTTCCATGATCATCCGAAGCTTGTTGCATCCTAAGGGATCCCAAGATGATCATAAACCTATATATAGTAGAAAAGTTGCAATTGCAAGGGTCGGTTCTTCTTCTTTTGTTCTTYTRTCCTGTAACTTTTCTGAGTTCTTAAYAGAGATAAGAGATTTTGTAACCYAGGAGTTCATTTTTATGCARAAGGCATGCTCTGTGACATTTCTTTGTCCTTGGTATATTTWTGTATGAGTCTGTAACTCACTGTGAGAAGTAATATGCAGAGTTTCAATTTTTGGATCAATTTGTTGAATTGTGTCAACCTTGTCTCTTTTCTGCTTGTCTGTATGTGTCTTGATTGTTGATGGATTAACTGTGGATGGCTTTATTCCTCTTAATCATTCCTTTCACAGCATCTACTTGTAGAAGAGTATGTCTGCTTGCAAGTTGTAACTAGTGTTCTATTGTTTAAAGCTGTTAACTGTGAAGAAGTCTTTCCTTTTAACTGGTTTACTCATGGCCTGGTTATGAAATATTTATGCATGCCTATACAAGAAACTTGTGTTCTACTTGCAATTCAGAGTTAGTTGAGCCAGGGGTTTATCTTCTGTGTATTATGTTTTCATGCCAATTTCGGTGAATCACCTAGTAGGTAGTTTGCTTTCAGTCATTTCCCTTTCAAGCACTCCTTCTATCCCTTTCCCTCAAAATATTTACTTTCCTGTTTGAGAAGCAAATTAAGGTGATTATCCAAGAGGAACCAGCCTAGAACCTGGAGGTCTCATCTCAGTTAGCATAGGTCCTACAACCTGGAGATGATTCCCTTGTTATACTGGATTATCAAGACCAAGAGAGCTTGAGATCAGAGGCACAAATTCAGTGTATAACAATTACATTCCTTGATTGGTAGTGTTCAATATCTCTTTGGTTTATTGCATTACCTTGTTGTCTATGATTTTCCTGCCTTTTCTCCAATGGCTCCCATTTATAAATTATATTGAGTTCTAATATCACTTTCCTATCTATGTTGGACTTTATTTTGCGCTTACATATCTCTTGATCATCATTTACCCCTTTGGCTTCCTAAAAATTTTTGTGTCTTGTGTTTCCTCTAGCTCAGCTAGTTCAATTTACCCAATGTATTATGGTAGCTAGCTATTATCTATTTTCTGTACTCTTTTCATGGATTTTATTTTGATTGATTTTTGCTTCCTTTCTTGGTTTTCTATTTGAGGGTATTGATAGAGTACCTATATCAAAGAATTTAAAGCCTATATCTCTTAATCATTGGTGGATATTACATAAATATTGCTTCTTTTGGTGATCTTCCCTAATTCCATTCAATCTCATGGTACTAAACTTACCTGCTTTTTAGGATACATATTGATTAGGACATTCTCCTCGAGGCTTTTCTTTTTGAGATATATATTTGGTTGTGAAATTTTTCTCTTCCTTTTTAATCTCTTTACTACTCTAAAGGCATGTCTCTCAAAGTTGGGGAGCCTATCCTCGGTGGAGGAATTTTCTTGATTAGATAGTTATTAATTAATTTATCTTTTATTTTCCCTTCTCACTTGCAGGTTGTATGGTGATTTATGGCAGCTGTATACATGATTATTTTTTAGCTCTTATTGCAGTTGATATTAATGGCTCTATTTAGTTCTTGTTTGGTTTCAGTAATAAATCTCTTATCACTTCATTTTGTTCTATTGATTGTATTATTCATTTGTAGTTTTATATATGGAATATAGGGTTACTACTCCCAACTAGCCTTGGGAACAAAGAAACATATTTAAGTATGGCACTCATAAATTGGGCATGATATTTAAGTTCTACTGCCCATAAATTGAAGAAGCAATCAGACTGATTTTGGATAAGAATTGGATCCATTTAAATCCTACTGCACTTTTTACTAAAGTGGCTTTTAGATTTTTAACTATCTGTATGAATATTTTGTAGGATCATCATATGGTCAAAGGATTGACCTTCACATATTTGCGGAGATATATCATTTCCCCCTTTATTCTCGATATTGCACTTTCAATGTACTTAATTAATATTATTATTTTTATCCATAAGTTACTGAGGCCAAATGAGATATATTAATGATAATAAGTAAGCATAACATACGTTCAAAGTTCTAAACCAAACCCTACAAAATGAGGATTCTAAATGGAAAAATGAGCACCAAAGGCTCAAATTGAGAGTTAACTAGGTAACAAGAACTATGAAATATCAATAACTAAAGCTAACCAAAGAAAAATATTCACAAAGAAGCCCCAAAGGAGTTAGCCCCCAAAGGAGTTAGCTCAGTGCATCAGTTTGATGTCGAGGTAGAGTCATTTTCTATACTCCTTGCAGAGTCATCAAATCCTGAACCCCCATGTTGGTCTAGTAAATCGATGTCCTTTTCTTTTTCCTCATCCTCATCATCCTCCTCTAGATCCTCATCTTCATCCTCCTCCAATTCATCTTCTGCAGATTCCTCATCCTCTTCATCCTCATCTCCTTCCTCGTCCTTTCCTCCCATTCCTTCATCTCCATCCTCATTTTCTAAGGAGTCAGGGCTCCCTAAAAAACCCAATTTTTCATCATATTTATCTTCATAAACCTAGACTATGGCCTCATCTAGGTTATCTCCATATGGAACATTTAGCCCATCAGCAATACCTAGGAATTTGGTAAGAAATTTGATGCCCCTTTTCATCGTGCTCCTCCTAATTTGGTGGTCTTCCCATTCCCAACCCTATAGAATGAACAATTGCCTAAGAAACCCACCCTAAATTTTCCTTCTCAGACCAGACCCGAAGCCACAGAATGGTTCTCCAGCATTCATGACTATTGCTAGGTTCCAAGGCACTCGGGTGGTGAGTTTGGCATCAATATTGATGATTTCCTCGTGAAGACCCACCAAATATTGTTCTACAAATAGACAAATGCATATCTCCTGATCCAAGATTTTTTTGGTTCCAAAGACAAGAATACTTGCCAAAAATTGAGCATAGATGTCTAATTTAACTTGAAATCTATGATTTGTGGTAATAAAATTGAATCCTAGAACCTTTCTCATCATGAAGCACAAGATAGTGTTGATAGTTACATACTTCTATTAATCAAGTAGTGTTAATTAGACTATCAAAGGAAATATTCTCTAATTTTGATCAGAGTTTGATCGGGGTGTCCATATTCAATTATCTACAAATGCGGCTATGCTCTGCTAGATAAATCTGTCTTTGTTTGAATCAAAATGTGAAGCCTCCAGAAAATATATCAAATACCTACCTCAAAAATTGCATGCCAACCAACAACAAACCAAACCTGCACCACTTGCTAATTTTCATTACATCACCACCAGTTGCAAGCAACTTGCATACCACCAAGTCCCAGTGGAAAGTATCCAAGAAGTCCAAGATTTGGCAAATTCAAAATTTGGGTCTAACTAAAATAAATCTCCTTCGAAAAGAAGTAATTATTTGTTCTCCAGAAATGAATTGTATGTTCCACTAAAAAATGAGAGAATTTAAATGGGCCTGATCAGATACAAAGGATGGTAGTCCTGTGTGTCAGAGGAGAAGTTAAGGCATCGTAGAATTGAGAGAGTCCTTCATTCCAAGCTGAAAAATCATAGCCAATGGGAAGGAAGTTCTACCTGCCAGAATGAATTTGAATTTGATGCAACTAAATGCAGGCTTTGAAGCACTCAAATACTGACAATATTGAATAAAAAAGAGAGAATTATTTTGTGACCTCCAAAACATAATGTCCATCCCTCCACCAAGCCACATGTATCTACAAAGTACTTCCTTCAAATCTCAAACAGCTACAAGTCTGCAGTAGAGGAAATTGCCTCATAAATATCGAGATGACATGGTGTGACCTTATTTCCCTTCATCTGATCACTGCATCCAAATGATTATTGAAAACATGTTGCAAGTTATGTAACTAAAGTATTTGGGTCTTTATCTACCTTCAACTCTCGAGTGTACTTCAATTGTTTTCCCAATGCATCTTTATTAGCCAACTCATCGGCCATGCGATTTCCTTCACAGAAAATGTGGTTAGCCATTGTAGATTCAAATTTTTGATTACATTTATAATGACTTCCAAAGTGGCTTGCAGTATCCAGTTTGGGGTAGAGCTTGTTCTAACGGCATTGATTGTAATCGTTGGATCCCCTTCAATCTCCAGTTTGTCTAGACCCAGTTCAAATGCAATAGATAGACCAAAAAGTAGTGCTTTGAATTCTACCATATTGTTGGTGCCATTTTCCAAAGGTCTTTCCAATTTAGCTAAAATGTTGTCATCATTGGAATGGATAATGCAGCCTACCCCTAATGGGCCTAGATTACCTTTAGAGGCCCCATCAAATTTCAATTTATACCGACCCTAGGAAGGAGGCGACCAAATACAATTTTCTCTAAGGTTTGAATTTTCTTTCAAGACTCTACCTAATGTGGGAGGATTCTTAAGCCCAAACCAATATTTTAACATCATATCATCCCAAATGGTGTAGAACTTGTGTTGTTCACTATGGGCTTGGATGCGAGCATTCATGACTTCAACTATGGTAGCTTCAATTCTGTTAAAAATAGAGGTTTTGTCTAATGATTTATCTTGGAAAATTCTTCTATTTCTTTGTTTTCATAACTCCCAAATCAAGATGGAAGGAGATATGATCCATAGATTACCACAAAGACTATCTTTGAAATCCTGAGGTCATGGGGTGAAAAGAGAGATACTATCACATGGGAGAGCTGAAGACCACCCTAATTTTGCACATAGCCATTTCCAACATTCTGTAGAAAAAGAACAAGCTACCAACATATGATTTATATCCTCTTCAGTGTTATAACATAAAGAACATCTTGAAGGGCCATAGTAACCCATCTTCTTAATCCAATCAGCAGTAAGAATTCTGCCCTGAATAGCTGCTGATGATAATAATCCTTCTTTAGGAAGGCAAACTTTATTCCAACATAGATGATTAAAGTACTAAGATTAATTTTGATAAGAAACACTTGTTAAGACTCTGTATCCATCCTTCACATTATATACCCCTATTTTAGGGCCATTCCAAATAATTTCATCATGTCCCTTCTTGATAAAAAAACCTAACTTCAAGTAACTTCCTCAATCGCTGAAGTTCCAAAGGATCTAAGATGAGTTGTGAAAATTTCCTCCAATGCCAAGAACCATCTATCATATTCAATGGGCTAGGAATGATATAATATTTTACCAAAGGATCCCACATATTAGAGAAAAATTTGTTGATACTATTCAGGCTCAACATTTGATTAATACTCGGAAAACTACCCTAGGGATCTTCCCAAAACCGAGCTTTACTACCATCTTTAATGTTCCAAGTGATATTATTCTCAATAATATCCATCGATTTAGATATGCAATTCCAGATTCTGGATCCTCTTGGGAGATCCTTAATTCTTACCACCTCTGCTTCATCTATATGATGAAATTATCTTCCTCTAATTATTCTCACCTATTTAACATTCTAATCCTTAAGCGTTTTCCAATAATATTGTTCCCCAAGGGCCTAGTTTTACCAAAGTTGATTCTTAATTCCAGTGCCATCTTCCTCCATAGTTCTACTAAGATTATCCCAAGAAACTAGAGCAAAATTTCTTTTAGTGTCAGTTCCCTGCCAGAAGAATTTCCTAAGTTTTTAAACCATATCTGTATAATAT
Organism: Thuja plicata; assembly: GCA_018584345.1. Classification (NCBI taxonomy): domain Eukaryota; kingdom Viridiplantae; phylum Streptophyta; class Pinopsida; order Cupressales; family Cupressaceae; genus Thuja; species Thuja plicata. Next base: position 64,121 of record MU226849.1, read on the forward strand.
ATAGTGGGAAGTGAGAGGGAAGACATTAAGTAAATGGGAATTGCTTCCATTGTGGCTTTGATCATCATGACTCTGCCAGTCCAGGATAGCCACTTAGATTTACAAGAGTCCATTCTTCTGTCCATTCTTTCACTGATGGGTTTTCAAGTCAGAGCTATTCTCAAAGCTTTATCAATTGGAATACCAAGATAGAAACATGGGAGAGAACAAATCTTGAATGTCAAAACCTTTTCAATCTTCTGTTGAATTTTCTTTTTAGTATGAAAAAAGAAGATTAGATATTTAACTTTATTGGCAGGTTGTCCTGAAGCTAAAGCATAAGTGTCTAAAAAAAATTTCATGGATAAAGCCTCCCTGATAATGCCTTTCCCAAAAAGAAGGATGTCATCTGCAAACTATTGATGAGTAACTGCTTTAACAGAAGATGTAATTTCCACATCTTGAATGGAACCTTGATTCTGGAGACTAATGAATCTGAGCCCCAAAGCTTCTGCTATGATAAAAAATAAAAAGGGGGATAGGGGATCTCCTTGTCTAATGCTATAAGAACCTTCAAAAAAACTATGGGGGGGGGGGCATTTACAAGGATATAAAATTTGGGAATGGAGATACAATAATAAATTAGATTAATCCAAGCTTTAGAGAAACCAAATCTCTCCATAAATTTACGTAAGAACTTCCAATCTACCCTATCATAGGCCTTCTTAATGTCCAATTTGTTTATCATGCTTAATTGTTTGTTACATTGGATGAAATGAATAGCTTCCTACGCTATAATAATTCCATCAAGAATTGATCTCCCCAGTACAAACCCATTTTTCTCTTCCCCAATAATATTACCCAAGATAATTTTTAATCGATTGGCTAATACTTAGGATAATAGTTTGTATATGGTATTACATAAAGCTAACGGTCTAAATTTATCCATACAGTTAGCTTGATCCTTCTTAGAAATGAAAGCAATAAAAGTGTTGTAAATTTAAGATAGAAATCTACCTGAGGAATGAGTTTCCTCAAAAGCATCTGTGAGTTCTTTCCCTAATATATGCCAACAATGCAAGAAAAAGCAGGGTGGACATTGGAAATGCATCTGGCCCTGGAGCTTTGTCAGGAGCCATGTGTGAGAAAGAGTTCACAAAATTTCTTTCTCTAAAATCTTGGATAGAAGCATTTGATTGTCCCCATTAGAAATAATCTTTGGGATATGAGAAAGAAAATCCTCTTGAGAATTAAGATGAGAAATATTTGAGTGATTTAACAAATTTGTATAAAAACTGACTATTTCTTTTTTACTCTCTTTCTGATCTTGAAGAAGAACACCTTCAACATTACAAATGTGATAAATCCTATTGATAGTCCTACACTGTTTGGTACAAGTATGAAATAAATTTGTATTTTTATCTCCTACATCTAACCAATTTTCTCTATATTTTTGTTTCCAAAAGGTTTCTTCCTTAGCTAGAATATCCTCTTGATCCCTTAACAGTTCTTTTTCCAAATCAAAAAACTCATTGTTAATACCTTTCTGCATACTGGTTTCATTCAAATCCTTAAGCTTCTGCTCAACCTCATCTTTCAAGGAGAATATATTATTCAAATGAGTTCTATTCCATATGAGAAAATTTTGTTTGATATACTTAAGGTTTAACACAAAATAGAATGACTTTGATCCCTTAATCCTACATTCTGACCACCAATCTGAAACCAAATTTGTAAAATTTGCATCCTTAAGCCACATATTTTCAAATTTAAATGGGCACAACTAAGGCTTATGTTCCCCAATAATTTCCAATTGGATGGGGAAATGATCTTATCCTAAAGTTGGGGAGATAGATACTTTGAAGTCAAATGGAAAGAGTGTGAGGTCACCTTTGAAGAAAAATCTAATTTTTCTATAATGTTGTTAGGCCCAAGTCTCCTGTTTGTCCAAGTATACAAACCATTGTCTAATTCTATTTCCATTAAATTCTCTAATTGTAACCAATCCTTGAAATTTGTTTGAGATTGTGTCTCCTTTTGCGAACCATCGAGTTTTCCTGATGGATGAATTATGGCATTAAAGTCTCCCCCTAAAAAGATATTCCCATCTATTCAGGCTAAAACACATCTACTAATCTCTTCCTAGACTTCCAGTGTCCTCTTGCTGAGATTTGGATGGTAAACATTTATGATCTAGAAGTTTAAGTTAGGTTCTAAACTTCTAATTTCACCACCTATCCAATTTGGGCTCTTCTCCAATTTTGAACAAGCTAGGTGTTTTGGATTTCAAAGGATTACAATTCCTCCCGAAGAACCAATACCATCAAACCCATCTATAGACCAGTCTCCAAGTGATTTGGTGAAATTAGATAATTGATCCACGCTCATCTTTGTTTCCTGTAGGAATACAACATCTACTTTAGAAGACAATATGCAGTGTTTAACTACTCGCTGCTTGTTAAGGGCATTGAGGCCCCTAACATTCTAAGATAAGACTTTAATTGCAAATTAGGAAGGAGCTTCCCCTTCTGACCATGTAAGTATGTTTTAATTTTGGATTGATCATGGTCTTCCCCATCTTTAGATCTTAATATGGCAAGAGATTTTCTACCTTTACCTTTCTTTTTAACACCTCCACAGTCAGGAAGAGAATTATTTGAAAATTCTTTTGGAATATCTAAGATATTAGGTTGAATTTAAGATAGAGAAGTCGGGGAAGGTTCAAATGCATCTCCACCAGTGGGAAAACTTGAGGATTGCTCTTCCATATTGTTATTGTAATATACAAGGCCTTAAATGTCATTCCATCTCTCTTCCTCCTCTACATAGTCAGCATCTAGAAGTATTTCAATAAATGATAGTGATTTGTCCTGGTTATCCATGGATTTGTTCCCTGAACAGCCAAAAATATCGTAAACTATGTGAAGCTTGGGAGAAATAGGAGATTCTGGAGACCTCTTCAGGTCACACCCCTGACAATGATAAATCTTTGCTACTGGTTTTAGCTGAATAATAATCCCTTGATTTTGTTTCAGGATCTTGACTTATTTGTTATATCACCTTGATCTACCATGTTTACTTTTTTCTTTCACTCTTAGCCTAGAGGATTTTCTGCATCCCAAGCTATTATTAGAAGAATCAAAGTCTGGAGTGCCAACAAGATGTATAATTGGAGAAACGTTCCCTATTATAAGATTTTTTTTCACTTGATCCTTGTCCATGTTGGGGTCAGAAATTGCCTCATCCTTTTCCAAATCCCACAAATCGTTGATCCTAGTTTGTAGAATGTCATCCTCTTGGTGTATGATTGTAGGGAAATTTTCCCTCTATTTTGGGGAAAACTACAAGAAGTAGAAATGTGTTTAACTGATGGGATCTCATCAAATTCTTCCACCATGACCCTAGGTTAGCTTTACCATCATAAATATCTCCTTCTGGCAGAACTTGATCTACCAACAGAGCCATCATATCCATTTGCACCTATTTAAACCATTGTCTTAAGAGTTGTTCAGCAATCTTTTGATTAAATCTTGGGATATGGTTAATATAATTGCCTCCCGAGTGGAGAAAGGTAGAACAATTCCCTAGCAACATCTGGTTTGTTGAGAGGTGGGGCTTTCAAAGAGTAGTGATCACCCTATTCCACTCGGGAAGAGACCTCAAAGTCCTCCTTCATCCTTCCTTCGCCAGGTTTATTAGCAAATCCATATTTTGAACTATCTGATTATTTCCTACTAGATTTGAACTTTAAGTGAAAAAAATAATCTTGGGATATTCCAATGGTTAGTCAAGCATTTCATTTTCTAGTAGAAAACCCAAAGAAACAAATTCATGATTTCTTTATATGTGTCAACATTCAAGTCTTTCTTGAGTGAGTCTGAATTTTCAGGAACTCCTACCTCTGGGAATAAATCCCAAACCATATTTTGTTGATGGAGAAGCTCCTGACAGATCCTGTATGAACTCTCTTGAACTTTGTTTTCATAAGGATCTCTATCCAACACAAAAATTTCTAGATTTGTCCTTAAGACTTGCGGTTCAGCTGGGTTACTCTATAGATACTCATAAGAAATAATCTGAAACCATGTTCCAAATTTTGAAATGATCTTAAGAGATCTTGGAAGTTCTTTGTTGAGATTCATAAGTAAACAAAGTTTTATTGAGGGTGAATTTTGGCTTTAATGTTGCTTGAGGTAGATACCCAATTTATTGGCAAAGATTTGTAATGTTTCTGCATCTCTGCAGTCCATGGAAAGGTTATTCATAGAAATCCACATCGAAATAAACTTGATAACATTCTTTGAGCTATCAAAGTTAGGGGACCATTACTGCATATGAAGCCCAAAATTATTATAAAACCACGCCTTGATTTTGAATTTTTCATATCTACTATATTTATCTTTGAAAATAACAAGATAGTATCCTAGCTCATTATCAAGAGAATCTATCTGTAAGATGTTGTGCCAACTTGCATGTACCCATGAACTAAACTGGAGAAAAGATAGATTTGTATTCCAGAACTTAAAAATCAAAGCCTGTTGTAATATATAATGTCTCCTTTGATTTAGAGTATCCATGGAGCAGGTGAGGGAAACTTCCTCCAATCTAGGAAAAGAGAGGTCTTCCTCCTTTCTCTTTTGGATAGATTCATCACTTTGTGTATCTTCAGAGCTTATTTCATAGGGGAGATCAATATCTAGTCTTGCTGGTTGAATCTGTTGAAGTTGCATCTGTCTTCCCAAGTTACCCAGAATAGGCCTCCACCTTGTAGTGTCCTTGTGATTCCTTCTAAAGGCTTTGTTTATCCCATTATTAAAAACCTGAACCCTTTTGTTCCTGAATAGATCTACTTGTTTCTTATGAATTTCCCAATGTAGGCTTGATCATGCCTTCTTTGGGAGAGGGGGTTTGATTGGTATTCTTTCTTTAGTAGTTTGAAAAATTGGAATGAGATTAGGATCAATGGGTGGTGGATGCCAATGAATCCTGTGGCCCCCACGAGAGGTCTCTTGTCTAGGATTTATGTCCCTCCACATGCTCATGCTGAGAAATGCTACCAAATATCTATGTTTTCTATGTTTCCAAATGTGATCGTTTAAAAGCTTCCAAATTTTGAATATGGCCTCTATACCATCCTCTGTCATCTTTTCTGTAATACAATTTCTCCGGCTAGGGAAATGCTTCCCATAAACATTTCCCCTATTTTCCTGGTTGTGGATCACCCAAAATGTTCATTGTAGCCACCATAGACCCCTCAGATGGAAAGGGCCATTGCTGCCAAACATGTGTTCCCTCTGCAGATGCTCACTCAATTTCTCCATTTTGCAATATGACTATTGACACAATGTAGAGTCCTTATTAAAATCAAATTCAGACGCTCACAAAAACAAATACTTTGGTAGAGTCTCTTGTCATGATGTCCATTGTATTATCTTATCATACTATCTCCAAGGGCCCAAAGACAGACATTCATAATCCTTTCTATTTTTTTTTTCCTTTCGGGAGTTGTTTTGATTTCTCTGCTATTGCACTGAATGGTATCATTGCATAGCTTCTCTATGCACTTCAGTTTGATCTTGTTTGTGATCACTATCAAGGATATTGAATCACTTTTAGAACACTCAATCATTCCATCTGTGGCTATTGCTCTTGATCAATTTCAAGGAATCTATAGACTTTCCATCCTTCAAAAGCAATTTGAAGAGCCTCCAATTCCAGTTTGACCTGTTATCCATGCTTCTCATGAGATCAACTCTAGCTCTTGGTGGTTGTATTTTGATTTAATTCAGGAAGCAAATGAGTAGTCCTCTGGTTCTTCACATTCCTTCTGGTCTCCCCCTTCTCTTCCATCTCACTTTCTTCTGGTGTTGTATGGCTCTAGAAGCCCTTTTATTGTATGGACAAGAGTGATCTTTCTTCTCAA
>MU226850.1:0-25761 GCA_018584345.1 Thuja plicata
ATAGGGGGACATAGAGAGGGATGGATAGAGAGGAAGAGATAGAAAGATATATAGATCGTGAGATAGATTGAAAGAAAGATAAGAAGATATATAAAGAGGATCAGAGAGAGAGAGAGAGAGAGAGAGAGAGAGAGAGAGGGACAAATACTTGGTTGACCTAGAGACAGATAAAAGGACAAATACTTAGTCGACCTTCCATACTTCTACGGCGTACCCATTGCACACTAAGGTGCGATTGCTAGTTGTACTATAGTAACCCTAAGGGACAGCTAGCACAAAGCGATGGGACAAAATGCCATTTACGGGCATAGTCTTTGATGCAAAATTCTACTGGCATAGAGTGAAAGAGAAATGAATACAGTACCTAGTCGAAAAAAATACACGATACAAAATTCTACTGCCATCCAATGAACCAGTACACTTCTATTGCATTCACACACGGGAAGAAAATCCGCCTGACGTTCCTGATGACGACGACGCCAAACTTTCTAGCCGAGAGGTCCGTGGATAATTCCGAGAAATAGGAGCCAATTCATCTCCCCTTTCAAGGATGTTCAGCACTTTTTTCATAGTCGGCCTCTCATTCGGATCGGGATGAGAACAACACAAGCCCACCAACAACAGCCGCTCTATTTGCTCATCATTAGAACCATTGGAATTTCCATCAAGTTTCTCATCTGCTGCATCTAATATGCTGTTCTTTCCATGCAAGTCCCAAACCCATTCTACCAATCTGGATTTATGTTTAACTAAGCTCTTGTCAATGGGCTGCTTTCCACAGGCAACTGCAAGGGCGAGTGCTCCAAAGCTGAAAACATCTGATTCTCTACTAAACTTTCCGTCCCTGGGGTACTCCGGCGCCACATACCCAAATGTAACATATTGCGTACTGTTATGCCAATGCTCTTCTTCCTCAGATCCAAGCGCTCTCGCCAGGCCAAAATCCCCAAGCTTGGCTCTGAAATCTGAATCCAACATCACGTTCTGCGGCTTGATGTCCCTGTGCAAAATACTCTCTCGCCGATCCCGATGGAGATAAACCAGAGCAGCTGCTACATCACAGACTATCAGATATCTTTTATCCCACTCCAGAGGACCGCTGGGATGATCCTCAAATATGTATTTGTCGAGACTTCCATTGGGGAGCAATTCGTAGACCAGAAGCCTTTCCTCCTTTCTGTGGCACCATCCCAAAAACTTCACCAGATTACGGTGTGTGAGATTGCCGTTTATAATCACTTCTGACTCGTACACTTTCTGCCGGTCTTCATTAGAATCTTGATTGGGATCTTGATCCATTCTTTTCACGGCCACAGCTTGGCTTGTGTCTGGCAGAGTGCCTCTGTACACTTTCCCGAAACCCCCTACTCCAATCTCTTCATCTGGACTGAAGTTCTTTGTGGCGGCGCGGAGCTCATCATAAGAAAACTTCCGTGCAGACTGAATAGCCCTAGCAAGCCGTTTGTCCAGCTCATCATAGCTCTTCTCTTCACCACTTTCTAGATCTCTTACAGCAACTACTTCTAATGATGGCCGCTTCAGTTTCTCCTCGGTCTTCTTTCCCATTCCACCGCTGGTGCTCCTACGCCACAATCTCACAAGCATAAAAGCCATGGTAATAGCAATAATAATAACAATGCTAATAATAAGAAAACTATGATGCTTCTTTTTCCTAATTGGGGCTGGGGTTAGGGTTAAGGCGCCCGATAAATCTTGGCATGCGAAACTCCAGGCGTACACCGTGTGAGTCTCCGTTTCGACCCCAGTGGATGCCGAAATACCAACCTTTACAACAGGGGGGAGAAACTGACTCAGATCTATGTCATACAACAAGATCGGTTTTTCCGGTCTAGATGGAATAATTCCGGCAGGGTTTTGTGAAAGGAACACCTGAACTTGTGCCACAGGGCCATAGTATTCTACCCATGCATCCCATTTTGAACCGTCCTTGAGAACAGCGTCTGTGAAAAGATTGCTTACTGAAACAGTTCTCACCGATTTGATGCTGTTGACATCGATTCCCACATGGTTATCATCTGGATCGAACTCATCCTTGTATGTGTCAAACTCCACAGCGAGAATCTGATTGGATGAGTTCCCATCTGTTTCAGATTGGAAGAGGCCAAGCCATTTTCCGTGATCAGCTTCGGAGGATTGCAAGTCGGAGGGAGCGAGAAAGAAAGTGAGGCCGTCTGCACTGCCATTCACTGTAGCCATGCTGAATTGGAAATGTGTAGAAAAACTTGTGAGGGCTTGAGAAGGAATAATGTTGGAATAGGTTGCCCATCCGAGGCTGGATTGGCTCATTGTAAGCTGTATTGCATCGTTAGAAATGAATGCATCTGCTGACACCCGGATATCTGTTTGTGGGGGAAAATCAAAACTAATAGCTCCTGCATCTGAGCCGTAACAGGAAGCAGAAAGAGTAATTAAGAAGAAAACCAATGTTCCCATAATGTTAGTCATGGGGATTTACCTGCAGCGAAGGACTGTATGAATTAGTACTTTTAGCAGACCATAGGACTACAGAATAACAATTAAGTAGTGTTGTATGAATGAGTACTTTTAGCAGACAATAGGACTACAGAATAGCAATATTGTAGTTTAGTGTGAATGAGATTTTTTAACAGACCATTGGATTTCAGGATACCAGTAAGGTAGCTTTGTCTATACATACCTCTCTATCTGAAAGATCTCCATTCTCTTCAGCACTATTTTTTTATAAAAGAGTTTGCTGCATTTGCTTTGAAGAAAATTGATAACAATTTAGTGATAAAAGTTCTGCTGTGTCAACATGTAAAGAAAAGAAACTCAATGGTGCATGCACACAGAAAAGTGGAAAATGTTGCTGCTATTGTTTATTGATGTAAATGTGCGTTTTTTAATCTTTAGGACAAAATTATATCCAATAACAATTTTAAACAGTAAATACACTATCATATGTATTATAGTTGTTACTATTTCATTAATCAAAATTTATGTTCAAAGAGCCTTTTAGTAGGCAATTTTTACACACACAATTTGGTAGTTGAGATTAAGAAAACTACCCTTCAAAATGTCTGACAATAACTTTTTTTGAAGGAAGAATCTTCAGAAATAGCACCATGAAATAATTTTGTTGAGGGAGGAAAATAGAAATCACATTATTAAAATACTAATCATAGATCCGTAACACATTAGAACTTCGCTTTGGTAGGAAGAAAACTTGTGTCTTGTCGACGTCATCTAACTGGAAAGCAGTTTGACTGTGTAGACACTAAAACAGAGAAAAAAAGATAAATCAAATCATATTTCGGACTACCCTTTTGCATCATGCATGACGGTGGAGCAAAATATCAGCAATGCTGTGGAATGCTCTGAAAAAGTCCTGAATATTTAGAATCACATAAAATATTAAAAACCGCTTATGATCATTTTCCAACGTTTTCTCAATGTCTCTTGGTTTCCTGATGATAAAGGGAAGAGTGAGGAGGGAGAAAAGCTTTCTGTTAGATCAGATTCTGAACAGATATGTGGGTGTGCTCTTTCCAAAGTTAGTTTGTTATTATTTATGTTCTCTTTACATCTTGGGATGTACTTATGATTCCATTCAATTTTTTTAGGGTGTAAAAAGCTGGCCTGTCTTATTTGTAGTAGAATTAGGTGTTTTTTTATTACTATAAGTCATATGTAAGACATATAAATATCACGTCAGATTATAAAAGAATCTTTTTTTCTTTCTATTCACGGTTCCATCATTCATAGGTAAAATGATAGTCTCATCTTTCTAGAATTCATTATGAAAAAATTCTAATACTAACACTATTATGTCATGTGAAGTCTAATTAGAGACCTTGAGTAAAAGAAAGGTTATAATTTTTAATCTTGCTTTTGTCTATAATAGTTTTTTAAATTATTTTTAAAAATAAATAAATTAAAAGATACTAAGAGTACTAGTCTTACCTCTTTAGTATTCATTGTAAAAATATTATAATACGAACAATATAATGTCATGTAAAGTCTAATTAGAAACTTGGAGTGAAAGAAAGGTTATAATTTTTAACCTCACTTTTGACAAGAGTGGTTTGTTCTAAATATATTAAAAAATAAATTAATCAAAGGCTACCAACAATAATCTATGTAGGTCCTACGGGCTTTGTACAAAGGTGGTACTCTTGCCCATTCGATTTAAGTGGCATCTAATCTAGTCTATTTCGATTAGCAATATTTGGTGGCCATTCTAATGGGTCAACAATTTATGGTGAAATATTTGGCCACACTACCAACTTTATCATGTTTCTATTTTTAATAAATATTTATAGATCTAACAAAACTTTAAATTCACTAGGCAATTTTATTTCTAATTAGTGATAGTCATAGTTGATTCTAGTTAAAATTTATAACATTTTAGGTCAAATTTTGGGGGTGATGTTAATTTTATGTCCATGTATCTTTTTAAAATTGTTCTTTTTACAATTAATTTTTTTATATTTTAGATACAAATATCTTGTGTTATAAAATCTTCATCATAGCAACTTTTTTATTAGATTGTTATTTAAATTTTACAATAATTTCAAATGAAGATATATATTCAATATACTTTTTAATTTTTAAGAGATGATGCTATTTAGTTCTCATTTTAGAAATTTATAGGCTCCTATTCATATATTCTCTTTTACGTACAATTTTTGTCAAAGTACAATTTTATTTTATTATGTACTGGATCTTTTGATTTATATTCATTCAAATTTAAATAAATATTATCATTATGATACCTTTATTTTTGCAATTATAATATACCAAAATCAAATAGCAATTTACATCTTGATAGGATTAAATTAAATTTTGTTGAAGAAAATTCTTTAATTAAGTAGTTTGGATGGATGTGATTGTAGGACAAGGGATATGGTTCTACTTGTGTTCAGTTCTTTCTTTAGGCTTTCATTTGTATTCTTATAATTTTCCAATGGACCAATTTGGACATATAACACCACGTAACTATGCAACTTAAATATTAAATTCATAGAGTGCCTTGATAAGTAGGAGGTATGGAACTAATATAGCATATTTTAAATCTAAAGCAAATGAAGTTAAATAAGAGATTGAATGATCCATGGTCAATACTAAGAAACCTAGATATACACATGCATTTGTTTCATTTGACCTACTTTCCATATTGATAAATTAAAAATATCTAGAAAGGCTTTGAAATGGTATGCCTAATTATGTGGCCAAATTGAAATTTTTAACATATTCATGAATATATTTTAGAATTTAATTAACTTAGACCACAAATCATATAATATGGTATTGACGAGAAAGTTGTACAATTGATATATAAAGTTCGTTTGCTTTTTAAACTAATCCTTAAAGGCATGAGGGAAAACCACAAAGCTAAGCCCAAAATGAGTGTGAATTTATAGTGGGGTACAATTTACAACACTCCAAAATATAACATCACACCCCAATTATGTGGTTCTCAATGTTTTTTTATTTTGTCAGGTACACTTTAGATGACCATTGATGCTTTGTTGGCACAAGGATACAAGGAAATCAATCTTGTTGTGATATTCCTCTATTTTCCTCTTTATTCTTCTATATATTGCACATGTGTTGTAAATGGTGCATATATGTTGTATTGTAAATGTGTTTTTGTGTTGTAAAGCACTGAGGATTTTTTGTCATGTTCATGTTGACCGAAAAGACCTTTAGTTTAGCTCATGTTCCTTTTCTCCTTTGTACTCATAGTTCAACCTACATTTAGGGGATGATTTGAAACTAAAATAATAATATTGATATATATTATTTATCTTATGCACATGTAATGGCCCCAATCTTGTATGTTTTTTTTTTGTATGTGTTATTACTCTAATTTTCCTATGTTTTAGGGCATTTCATTGTTGTGACATGTTTGTCCTTGAATGTATAATACCATGAAGAAATTTCTCTCAATTGAGATTTGCAATTGGTTTAAGGTGGATGATTACATAATTGTATGCATTTCAACTTTTGAACATACCATGAGATTGGGTGTACACTTTGATGACACACCTTAAGCTTGTTTGTGCTACCATAACACCAATTTGTAACATCCTATCAAGGTTGCCCAAAAAATAGAGATTTTTTTAGCCTTATAATCTTAAGCATTGTGGATCTCACCCATCATAGCACAACTTGTTATCCCTTGTGACATTTTTACTTGTTCATGATCCACCTAATAGAATGCAACCTGGTGGCCTTGAGACTCATTTTAAACATGGCTCTTAGTAAGTATATTATGATCTTGCTAGTGCTAGAGGCCATTCTTTGTGTGTCGGTAACATTGGTCCATATAAGTATCTAAGGATTTTACTAATCCTAGATGTCATGCCTTGTATTTTTTATAGAGCTCCTAGTGAGAATATAAAGAACTTACTAGTCAAATATGTCATACCTTTTTTTGTATGCTACACACGTGATACCAATTTTTATTATGTCTCTTATTTTGTAGTTGTCTTTTGTTTTGATATCATAGATTAATAAGATCTTAAATGCTAGTGTAATCATTTAATTTAATTTAAATTTAAGCTTATTAAGCTTATTTAGTCATCCATGTCGGTTGACACTTGTCTACAGAAGTCATCAACTTTTAGGAGTCTACTAGAGATGTGTCAAGTTTATTTCAACACATCAACCTAGTCTGTTGAACGCTTTTGCCACCACTCCAGTTTATCCCTTCTTTTGTAATTGTCAACTTTGTATTTCTAATTTATCTCTGTGATCTTGGCAAAAAAATTTCATGGTATCATAGCCACAGAAATATTGCAAAGCGAAAAACATAGAACACATCTGGACTGTAGAAAGTGTCAACATGGTCTATTAAAAACCTCGATACGGTGGTCGACGAGGACTGTGTGTGTGCAGTTTCAGTCGGTGCTCGTCAGCGGCTCTTTCATTGGCATCTGACACGGCCCCCTCTTCCTATCATCAAGTCAGACCCCATTGATCGGGCAGTGGTGAGCGCAAGGGAGACGACGGCTTCTCCGGCTTCCCCAAGGCCACCTTCGACCTCTGTCCAGCCTACTTTCAGAATCTACGGTGGTTCAAAAAGTGGTGGTTTTAGGCGCCTGCTGTTTTCCTAAATACCGCTCAAGGACTCCGGTTCCGGGTCGGCCTCCGCATTTGGCGCAGTCCCCATGGCTCCTTACAGCTCCCGTGTTTGTGGTGTGCAGCTATAAAGCCGTCAATTTCGGGTCGGCGGGCTTTGGCATTGTAAAAGCTTTTAAAAAGGTATGTAAGGCCAACAGCTGTTGAATTCAGAGTCGCATTTGCAAGCACTATTCATATTCATTTTCTAAAAGTTTGAAAAATGTCACTTTTTGTGATGACATAAGTAACTAGGGGGTGATGTTATGGGAGGGTGCACATTTTTAAAGTTTAGCCCTTGGTCATATGGATTTGTAACCCCTAATTCATTCCTATTCTAGGGGCTTAACTTTGGGCATGCTATCTTATATTTTGGAAAAATTATTTATTTGGTGGACTTTAATTTTTCATCATTAAATTATTTTTGTGGAGGAGGAAAATTTTGTGAGGGAAAAATTGTTTTTCTCATAACTTTTGCTCACAAACTCGAAATTGAGTTCTATTTTTTTTGCAAAAGTGCTTATTTTTTCGTCATCGATCCAATGGAGATACTAACGTGCTATCATTATAAAGTGTCATTTTCAGTGTTTTTTATGGGTTTGATTGCAAAGTACTCCTACAAAGTGCCAAAAATAAGGGGCGAAAGATAATCAAGGGCCTGTGTTGTGTGTTTCCTATTTTTTCACACTTCCTCATGAAGTGCTCTGCATTCTTCATTTTATGCATTCTACAAAGCAACTATCTAAGTCCAACAACATGGATCCTAATGTTACTATACAACCCCTAACTCCTTTCAATTAATATGATTGGAAGTTCAAAGTAATTCTCTTACTAAAGAATAAAGGCTTATATAGGGTAACAATATGAACAGGAAAATAACATAATGCAGCTAAGGAAAAAGAAAAGTATTTCAATAAGTGTGACCAAGCATTTGGCTTTCTATGTTTGAACTTATCTCCTAAATTAGTATTTCATGTTGAGAACATAAAAACACCCAACAAAGTTTGGGAATCTCTAAACAAACTATTTGGGGTAGTTGATGAACTTAGAATTAATGAGTTAAAAAATCAACTCCTAGATCTTAGTCCTTCTAGTTTTTCAACTTTAGGGGACTTATTCACTAAATTTAAATCATTGAAGTTGCAATTAAAAGATTGTGGAATTGACAAGAAATAGGATCATTTACATGTGTTGTAAATGCTGTGTATATTGGATTTTATTGTAAATGAGATTGTGTGTTGTGTTTTGCAGATAATATAAAGCATTGAGGATTTTTTTCACTTTCATGTTGATCGAAAAGGAACTTTAGTTTAGCTCATGTTCCTTTTCTCCTTTGTACTCATATTTCAACCTACATTTGGGGAATGAGTTCAATTCAAAAAAAATCATATTGATTTATACTATTTATCTTATGCACATAATGACCCCAATCTCTTATGCTCTTTTTTTTCTTGTATGTCATATTACAAAAACTTTGACTTTAAATTGATTCGTTAAACATTGTTAATTGTTTGAAAGGTTTATCCCCCTTGAGTTGGATGCTTAAGAATATTATTGAGGATTGCAAACAAATGTTAAATTATTTTGATTCTTATTAAATCCCTTATGTCTATCGAGAGGGTAACCAAGTGGGTAGCAGGCTGGCTAATTGGGAAATTAATGATAATATCCCAATGGAAATCTAGATGTCACTATGACATGATGTTGGGAAGTGATATTTTTCTCCTTGCATTGGAAATGATGGCTTCCTACATGCGAATGGGTTTTTCTAAGGGGTCCTCATTTATTTGTAAGTGGTTGAGTACTTTGCAAGTCTTAATTTGGATTTTTTGCATCTGGAATAGTGGTGTTGTGGGAATTCACTATGAAACCAACATGGAAGGTGATCATAATAGATTGGAACTGATGGTTTATGATTAGAGGAAGAACATGGAGACGGTTTGGTCTAAATTTTTGTGGGAGGCCTAATAGGGTATATGGGGAGACTCAATGGGGCCAATGCCTATGTTAAAAAAGCCTTCATGGAAGGTATTTTGTATTATTATGTCTTGGAATTAGAGATTAATGAAGAGTTCATGGCCAAGGTTTAAAATACCATTATTGAATGGAGGAAGATTAACAGGGACAAGAAGAGTGTTAATGAAGTGATGGATTTTCTTCCTACCTGGGAAAGGGATAGGGTCAAAAAGGACATAAACGATGGACAAGATGGAGTATCTCTTAAGGCGCTATGGTTGAATGTGATTAAGGTAATAATGAGATACCTGACCTTGGATGAAAAATTTACCAACATATTTAGTTATCATTTTATGATTTTAAATCACTTTAGTCATAATAAATGTATTTCCTTTCCTTTCTACATATTATTGTATTTTCATCATATTTTGAGGGCTCATGTCAAAAACCTTATTTATCTTGTTCTTCATGAGAGTTTAATATTATTGCTAATGGAACATGTGAAATCTTTGCATGTGGAGAGAAACCCTCCTCCCAAAATGGGGATTGATTATAAAAAGAATGTGAGAGTGCACTATGGTGATATTTTTTTGGAATTAGATATGGTGCATTTGAAGGGCAATGAGGCATTTCATGTTGGCAAAAGAAATAAGTCCTTGTTCGTCATCATGTAAAAATATTGTGGTCTCTAATGATGAGGGATCAAATTATGTCCCTCTTGGTGACTACACCAAATATTTTCTATACCCTAGTAGGGCCAAGAAAGGGAAAAAAGGCCATTGTTGATTCTTTGAATCTATCTGGGTCTCTTTCAATGATAACTATAAAGTCTTTCTTTGGGAAAAATTATATTCCCATGGTTGTGAGGGTTCCAAATTCTCCTTTCTTCCCCAAACATAGTTATCTAGTCGACAATCAGATAATACATGTGGATACTCCCATGGAGATGAGGAATATTGCCCATAATGAGGAGTCCTCTGTTTTGGAGACCCCAAGTATCAATAATGATATCAAAGGTCTGACGGACAACTATAGTTCAGTTTTCTCTTATATTGTGGCAAAAATAAATATCTTGAAAGATAGAATTCCCTCCTCAAAATAATAGTTGGGTACTATTATGGAGAGTACTAATACCTTGGCAAGGGAAATAAGTGAGTTGAAGGTTGATCACAAGAAGAGGATAAAGAGTTTGGAGGATAACCTTAAGATGACATAGCGTAAGATCATAGCAATGGTTACGGATAGTAAGACTACCATTCCATCAAGGGCATTAGAAATATGAATGACCAAGTGGTGACTTTTGAAGGTCTTTCAAAGGATATTTATGCCTCTCATTCTATGAGCACTAACTCAGCTAATAAAAGCAAATTTCAAGGACACAAGATCGACTAGGGATACAAATGCTTCTATAGAAAAAAAAGCAAAGAACGATTATTATTCCTAGTCCTGCTACCATGTTAAAATAGAGAACAATCAAATATACACATGGATGTGATTCAAAACCTACTCTTATGATTGGCTTAGAGAATATAAGAAAACCCATAGCTTGTCAGCCCAAACCCATATCATTTCCAAGGAGAGAGGTGGTCAAGGGTGTCAATGCGCAAGAAGGGAGTGTCTCTCCTTGAGATGATAGTGACAAACATGTGAGTCTCTTCCAAAATAAATATAAAAAAAAATGTGTACAAAAATGAACAAAGTAAAGCAATATTTGTGCCAAAGATTTAACATTTTTTAGTAAAGAGAAGAGATAGACTTTAAAAAAAAATAGAGAGCACAAAAGGATACACATGGATATGATTTAGAACCTACTCTTATGATAGACTTAGAGGAATATTAAAAAACCCATAGCTTGTTAGCCCATAGCCATATTATTTCCAAGGAGAGAAGTGGCTAAGGGTGTCAATGTGCAAGAAGGGAGTGTTCTTGTGATGATAGTGTCAAACATGTGAAACTATTCCCAAATAAATATAATAAAAAATATGTACAAAAATAATAAAGTAGCACAATATTTGTGCATGTCAATGAGTCAATATTATAGACATGTTGCATATAGTTAAAGCCCACATGATGGGAGACAGGGTGCAATTGTACTCATGCTATCCTAACTCCAATCACAGAACCATCAACATTATCATACTTCTATTGTATTAATGTTTGAGAATCAGGCATACAAAATAGAGGAATTAATAAAATCAAATAAAAAGACACAAGAAAGGGCTAAGGGGGGTGATATCAACCCATTAGTGGAAGAAGACAGACATAGTGGGATTGACAAAAGGATCATTTTCTATTTTTTCATCTTTATATATTGGTGATGCCCTAGCCATGCGATCACAATCCTCCTAAGCTAACCTCCACTTGTATATAATTAACCACCCCTCACTCAAAGTAGAAAGAGGGGATTAGGGAATTCTTAAGAATTAAATGGACACACAAATTTTATTCAACCTAATTGAGGATCACTACCCCATTTTACACTCTTCTCCAAATGGTGCATAAAGAAGATGAAATGCATATAAAAATGTGTTAAACATGAGTAAGTGCATTCATGATGTTTTGACCTCTTCCAAAGATACTATGAAATGTTTCATCAAGTTGCGCAAGTTAAAAAGGGACAAAACTATTGTCTAAAGATGGGGGTACCCTCCTTGAATTTTCCAACTTGGGACGTGTGAACTATGTTGGGGTGATGCATCAAAAGACACCCCACAATATCATGTTGCTAGCAAAACCCTAGGGAAACTTGCTTTCTCAACTCGAGTTAAGCAAGACACGATAATATATAATGGTGGTATGGACCATTTTCTACTTCCCCCATGTGTTTATTTTAAAATATATATGATGTATAACAACAAGGACATCATGAATTTTGTAAAATAAATAAAGAGTATATTTAATTATAATGATAATAATCTTGCAACAATCATGAATCAATGTGTAGACATCTTGATATTAATTCCTAGCTCTAAGGGAGCAATTACATACATTTTTTACACACATGTGTAAACAAGCAACACAAGGTAAATACATGATGAGAAGAAGTAATTTGTAATTTAGGGGGAATAATAAATAAAGTAAAGACCAAACGATGCAAGCACCTAGATGGTTAATATCAAGCACTCAAAATCATGATATTAAGTATAAATAGCAATAGAAAAGATCATGATTTTGAGCTTTAATCTATTGATA
Source organism: Thuja plicata (assembly GCA_018584345.1). NCBI lineage: Eukaryota > Viridiplantae > Streptophyta > Pinopsida > Cupressales > Cupressaceae > Thuja > Thuja plicata. The sequence continues at coordinate 12,253 of MU226850.1, forward strand.
CTTAATATACTTGGTGAGTGATCAGATCATGAAATGGGACAATAATGTATGCTGACTCATAAAACATCTTAACTATTGTATATATGAAAAATATATCTTCATCGGATTAGTTTTGAAATATGATCAATTCAAGTTTGAAATAACATAATTTGAGCTAATTGAATTGAAAAGATAAACAAGAAGCATCTCATGGCTCTCTATCTAGAAAAGCTACTAATATTCTCTCAGCTTAGCCTCTATTAGTGACAGTCCTAGAATGAGAAATGATGATATAAACGATGCAATTATGTCATATTTTAGCTTAATTACACTATAATTGCTCCAAAGTGCTCACTATTATGTAAATTATGAAAAGAAATGCCTATAGTGATGATGCTCTAGATAATGGATGCCAAGTGTTGATTTGTATGATGAAATGTACTCTATTTATAGCATTTTCCCAAGCGTAGGGGGTAGAGTGACTTAAATATTATTAGAGATTAGTTAGGTTGATGGTTTCAAACATTGAGACAAAGTAAGCTTGGTTTCAAATATTGAGACAAGAAGAAAAAAATGAAGGGCCAAGATGCACCTCAAGATGAGTGATGGGGAATTAATTTGGTCTTTGATCCATGTGAGCTCAATTCCTCCTTCTCATTGGTTGATTTGATTTGTCCCATGTGGTGGGTGAGAAATAAAGGGAATTAATTAATTGATTTTATTGATTTATGTTAGTCACATGCACCCTTGAATGGGTTGGATTTAATTTGACTTAACTATACAATTAATTGATTAAAATCAATTGCATAGTTACTTGTATTTTTTTTAATTTAATTAATCCAATAGTTTTACTTATTCAATTAATTCACGATTTTTGCTTGATTGCTCACTTTGCTCTTTGCTTGATTTTGCTTGGCCAATTCTAGGCGTGTACAACTATTTGAAGCTATTATAACCATTTTGATTGTTTTTTTTTTTAAACAAAGTGGGCTGGCCACTATATATATTTATTATATTAACTGATTTAATGGCTCAACTAGGAAATAATCATGAAGAAAACCTAGTATCATCACCAGATACAAGACAGTTTACAAATTAACTAACACTAACCTATTACAGTTAGGAGGTGAACTATCCTTTGTAGGAATAGAATCACGATTTTTGACATATATTAACCTAGAATCCAAAGATAGGATTTATAGAATGTCTACATTTCAAATATATGTCAAAATTTACAAAATTTAAACCCCACTCCACCAGTGTAGAATTATTCTTCCATAGCATCTGATTCCTCTTATGGAAGAGATATGTTAGCGAGCTCAACATTGAGCCAACTTGTAGGAGGAGCAATGGGGATTTGGGTGACCCATCCAACACTTTCATCCACATTCTAATTTTGTAGAGTACCCATCACAAAAATTCTGACATTTGGTTGTATACCTTGAGTGAAGGGCAAATTGTGGTCTGGGACAGGGTATGGGGTTACATTAGCTGCTGGATTTGGGGCTTGAATCATCGCCAAATTGAGGGTCCATAGGGATACATTTAGAGACTCAAGGATGTCAAGCATGGTGAAGACTATGCATTTTATATTGGCTTCTGATTCCTTATCCAAGGTTGTAGACACAAGCTGCATAGTATTCTTCATAGAGCGGAAGCTCTATTTCTCTAAGGTATTCTTAATGCTCTCGAAATCAGCCATAATTTCATGCTTGGTGAGTAATTAGTGGTGGGAAAATAACCCACCTACTAGGGTAGACCCAGACCATAAGTTGTACTTGTGGGTTGCTAACAAAAGATGATTATCAAAGATGAATTTTGGGTGAACAACCTTATTTGCAATCAAAAACAGTAATTCCACAGACTGAAGAAGATCCATTGCATTTAACAAAAAAATTGATACAACTTGCGATGGGAAGAGAACCTTTCTTATTCATGGAGTATGTATGTGTTCTCCAATTACTCAGCGAATGGTTCTGTGGATCACCAACGTGTGGCAAATAAACATGGCATCAAGCTGGAAGTTGTCAATTCTCACTGGGAGTTGATTCTCTGATGCATCTAGGAGGAGAGATATTCTATCATTTTGAGGAAGCAGCTCTTCATGCAAAAGTCCACAAGAATTACATTGTGGAAATTATCCATTAGCTGACTCCATCACAAGTTTTAATGGTGGATGAAGCTCTATTTTTAACAATGGTTGTTGATTACTACTATGTTTTCACGACTACATGAGTGATTTTTCCCTATTTAAAGCAAAATTAATTGACAAGATATGAGGGCTATCGTGTCATTATTTTCATAACGTGAAATCTTAAACTGAGCCCAGAAGTAGATCTCTCATACTTTGGAGTGATAAACTTCAATTGCTCAGGATTTGAACACACAGTTTTAGGCCATTGTTGCTACTCTGCATGGGCAGAGGACACATGTGAAACTATTAATCTCTGTCAATATGGATTCCTTGCATACGAAAGAGTAATATTTTGGATTAGCTATGTGGTTTAATGATTTCCCGTAATCCCTTACTTAATGTCACACCTATAATGTATTTACTCTGTTTTAGCTGTCTATGAACCCATGTGTTATCACATATGAGGTACTCTAAACAAGGATTAAAGCTTTCATCATTGTTGAACATCACAGGGGATGTTGCTAACATCATTTACCTTTAGGTATACCTCCGCGAATTTGACTGTGTATAGGAATTACCTTAGTCCCTTTGTGCATCTATATCAATTTCGATGAGTCTTTCTAACTCAGGTTTATTATGAATGAAATGCTGGGGGTTTATGTCATCATGCTCAAGTCCATCACAACCCAAGTTAGAAATGTAATATGCAACATTGTTCCCTTCTCTTAGGGTGTGGGAGATGAAGAGGTCTGAAAATGAGTCCAGTAGTGTCCATATTTGTTGGAGGATGTACCTTAATTTACAATTCTGGATCTCCCTTTTGATGCACACATTTATAATGACCAAGGAATCACCTTCAATATGAATGTTTTCAAATCTGTCTTTTTTTGCTAGAACGAGCCCCTAGAATAAGGCTTGTGCTTCTACAATGTTGTTAGATCCTATAGGAAGTGGGGATGTTTTGATAGCCAATACAACTCTATTATGATCTCTGATGCACACACATGTCCCTGATTTTCCCAGATTTCCTTTTGATGCACCGTCAAAGTTGATTTTGATAGTTTTAGGCTGAGGGGGAAGCTAGTGAATGGAATCCTGACATTTTGTTTTCCTAGTCTGGTCACGTTGTCCCCAACCAATTGGGACATGGATTCCTTTCCATTCCCAAGTGACAAATCTATCCTAGCTTGTTAGTACTAGGTTGCATTTAACCCTGCTATGACTTGCATTTACTACTTTAGATATGGAATTTTCCATGCATGTCTAAACTAAATCTAGTGGATAAGGATTCTGCAAGAAGATTCTCTTATTTCTTTCCCACCACATAGACCAAACCACTATAGCTGGAATACATTTCCATAAGGAACAAAAGAGTGAATTTGAGTATAATTCTAGCCATGCTTGAAAGAGATCCCATAGTATGTTGGGAAGGGGTGTGAAATAGTTCAATTTGGCAAGAACATATATCCAACACTGTTGCGCAAAATGACACTTAAGAAAAAGGTGATCCACATTTTTGAGCTCGAGATCACATAGTAAACATTTAAATGATTGAGATATGTGGAGTTTGTTTAATCGATCGCTGGTGAGGGCTCTTTTTCTTAGTGTTATCCAAGCGAAGCAACCAGCCTTGGGTAGTGTTTCCTGGTTTCAACAGAAGGATAATGCTCGATGTGGAACTTTGTAGCCCAAAATAATTTTCCAACTTTGTACCTTCCCTTTGTGAATTTTCCCTCACTCTTTTTTTTTTGAATTTGAAGTATGAAAAACCTCCACTATTAGGATAGGCTATGAAAATGACATATGCATGCTCTCCATTACCCCCTTGTTCACACATGCATGAGAAATTTCCTCATGAGCCCACCCATCCCTCATGTTCTTCTCTTAAGTGTGTAAATATGATTATGGAAGAGATATATTACCTAGGGTTACGACATGTGTTCCACAATATCTCTCAAGATGCATTTCTAACTTTCCCATTTGGTCAAACTCATCACATTTGAAAATGGTCATCAAATAAGGACTAAAACTATCATATTCCCAATTTTAAGGCCTCCAAATGGGTCCCATCCCATAGCCCTAAGACCTAGGAGGTTAGGAAATATATTATGTAGTGATTTGACTCAATAAAATCATTTAGTCATATAATGAACATTGGTTTCATACAAATAATGTAAACTCACTTTACTATTTGACCCACTTCAAACATCACATTGACAAAACCTTACAACACAACTCATACTTGACATCACATTCAAATTTTTACAACACAAAACCTATTTATAGCACAATACAACACATAATAGAAGACCTTAGCCTCTCTAAATAAGCTAGGCCAACTTAATTGGTTGAATAGAAAGATCAACAAGTTACCTCCCCATCCCATTGACCATGAAATACCTTCACACTTGACACAAATATTAGTTTCACATGGCAACTCAAATAGTTGAAGGACTTGAATATAGCAAGTATAGATCTCATAGTCATATCTATCAAACATTGCTAAATAATGTTATCCACGATCCAATTTATATTAGTAATTTCAACATGCATGCTAAGAAAGTGTTTATTTCAACAAACATATGAACATGTGCACCACATATTACAATTACATTACACACCCCTCCTAAATGAGAATCTTAGTATTAGCCTTTCAATTGCTACACCCACCATGTGAACATATCTATCTTAGGTATCAACTTATATATGCATCAACTCACAAACCATCTTATTCAAGCTAATCATGGAATAAATATCATCAAGATGATTAACATGGTTATCGATGAATGTAGGTAAACATAGAAAATTCTATGTAACTCCTCCAAAACTAGGTTTTCGCCCATTTGTTTTTTTGAATGCTAGCTTCTACCTTGGACCCTACTCTGTCGGGGGAGCTGGGGAGTGACTGCCCAGACCTGTTCTTGGTCCTAGCTAGGAGTGAAGATTTAGAACCCCACTCAGCAGGGGTTGGCCCCTTTTCCTCTGTGCTGGTGGACTCGTTTGGTTCCCTGACTGGTGTTACGGTGTCCCCTTCAAATCTTGTGAAGGTGGATAATGTTGGAGTGTTAGGGGGATGGAAGAAGGTGGTGTTGGGATCTGGGTCTCCTGACACCCCTGATATGCCTAAATTGTTGGTTGGAGAATTTGGTCCTAAAATGTCTATCCCAGATGGAGTTGTGGAGGACATATCTACTGCCCTACACCTTGCCCTTGCTGGGAGGATTTTTTCCTTTAGGCCCACCATAGAGATGGCGTGCAGTTGGTGTACGGCCAGATGGAAAGTTAAAGGATCCCTGTCAGTTTCTTCTATGCCAAGGGGTCTATTCCTGTTCAGATTTAATGCTGAGGTAGATTTTACTAGTGTTTCAACAGGGAGCTGGTACTATGGGAAGCACACTCTTCTGATGGCTAAATGGAAGCTTGCATTTAACCCAAAAGTTGAACTGCAAAAAGTTGCTTCGGTGTGGGTCTGCCTTCCTGGTCTTCCCCTGGAATTCTGGGATGATAAAGTGCTCAAATGGATAGGGAACTTGTTCAGAAGTTATATGACAGCTGACATGGTTACTCTGGCTAAGTCACGCCTGGTGTTTGCCAGATTTTGTGTTAATGTCACTATGAACAAGCCCCTTCCCAACTTTGTACTGCTTAATTCTAAGTGGAGGAACTAGAACCAGGCCATTGTTTATGAAAATGCCACACTACACTACCAGAAATGTGGGAAAAATGGGCCTGTGGTGTCTAACTATAAGGTCTCCACTAGGTTGGAGGAACAACCTGTCACATGCTCCCCTCCTAAGGTTGAGAAAGTTAATGAGTCCCTCCAAGCTGTGCCTTTGGTGGATACCATGGTTGAACATCCTTCTCATGGAGGGTTCCCGCCATGTTGGTGGGCTAGTGTTGGAAGGGTCAGAAAAGAACATAGAGGCCGAGAAGATTAAGGCCTTAGAAAAGGGCTGGTGAAGGAAGGGTCAAAAAGGAACACAGAGGCTGAGAAGGTTGAGGCATTAAAGAAGGAGAGATTCTCACAGAAAGCATTGTAGCTGAGATGTGTATGACCCTTGAAGATGGAGAAATGGTCATAGTCTTAACGGATGTATCTAACAGTCTCATTAACAGTCCTAATGGTCTTGTTGCTAGTATGGTGAACAAGACTCGGGAGGTTGGAAGTGCTCTGACGGGAAAATTTTGGGGAGAAACTTCTTCCACCTGGCAATGTGGATCAGAAATTGGGGCAGAAATGATGAGATCAACCTCTTTGTCGCCCTCAACTTCTGCTCTTGACTGGTCAGAACCTTAAAGGAAAACTAGGAGCAAGAAGATGGATGAAGGACTAGAGTCAAAAAAGAAGGCAGATGTGGGAAGTGAAAACAAAGTTGGCCGCCCGATAGCTAGGGTGGCCAGAGCTAAGGAAGTAGCAAGGGCCATTGCTAGTGGAAGGCAATTAACCCTGGAAGACTCTCAAAAAGGTAAAAGATGAAGTTCCTATCATGGAACATAAGGGGTATGAATAGCCCACAAAAATAGTTCACTTTGAAGAAGTATATTACAGAGCTCCGAGTTGATATGGTTCTCATCCAAGAGATTAAAATGAAGTACAATAATTTTGTGCCGCTGGTTGATAAAATTTGGTCGGGAACGGCCTTTTTGTACAGTGAAGCTGATGGAGCTTCAGGTGGTGTTGCAACTCTCTAGAACCCTAGTAAGTTATCTGGAAACATTATGGCTTCTTCTCATAACTTTCTTGCTATGTTTTTTACTTTGAGGAATTCCTCCTAGTATATGTTCAACATTTATGCCCCAAATTCTAGAATTGAACGGGGTAGACTCTGGGGGGAAATCTCTAACCTCATTGATGCTGACCATGATTACCCTATTATGTGTTCTGGGGATTTTAATTCTCCCCTTTTCCCTTTTGAGAAATTGGGGAGGTCACAATATTATTCTGATAGTATGCAGTAGCTTGTTGATTTCATGAGGATAAGTGATTTGGTCGATATTGAGTTGTAGGGAATGGGTTTTACTTGGTCTAACAATAGAAAAGGTAGGAACCTTATTCAGGTTAGGCTGGATAGATGGTTGATCTCCAGTGGGTGGGATATTTCCCTTCTAATTGGCCTCTCCCACCTCCCAAGGACTATGTCTGATCACTCTCCATTGATTCTTGACTGGGAGGAGAAAGCCCGTGTTGGACCCCGGCTATTCCGCTACAAGATCATGTGGTATTCTCACTAGGAATTTGAAGACTATATAAAAAGGTGGTGGAATACACCTATTAGGGGAACGACTATGTTTAGAATTGCTGAGAAGCTTAAAATTATCAAAAGGGAGGCCCACGGGTGGAGAAAAACTAAGTTTGGGGATATTTTCCAGTGTAAGAAAGAGATAGAGGAAAAAATTAAACTCCTCCAAAATGAGATGGCCATGGGCAATTACTCTTGGGAAACTCATATTGAGGAAGAAAGCTAGAGGAAAAAATGGAAAGATAACCTCAAAAGGAAGGAAATATTCTGGAAGCAACAGTCTCATATCCAATGCCTCAAGGAAGGTGACCGCAACTCAACTTTTTTCCACAGATCTGCTTCAATCCATAAAAGAAGAAATACTATTAAATCCCTAGCTGTCGGTGGGGAGGTGATGACTGAGGAAGAAGACATGGGTAATCATGCGACGGATTTCTTTCGTGACACTTTTAGAAGCCCGATATGGAGGGGGGTTGATTCTGATAGCTCTGATCTCTTGGAGGCTATCCCAACTATTATTTCTTCAGAAGAGAACAATATGCTGGTATCCAAAGTTTCTGAAGAGGAAGTCAAAGCTATGGTTTCTCCATGGGTGCTTTCAAATCTCCCAGTCTGGATGGATTTCCCCTAGCTTTCTTCAAGCATTTCTGGGATGTCATAAAATATGATATTATCCATGCTGCTTGTGATTTTTTTAGAATTGGCAAAATCCTCAAGAGAATTAATAAAACTTACATTGTTCTGGTCCCTAAAGTTCAAGACCCCAAGGAACTAAGTGATTTTTGGCCTATTAGCCTCTATAATACTGTTTATAAAATCCTTTCAAAAATCATCACAAATAGGATTAAACCTCTCCTGGGTAAATTAATTAACCCCAACGAGAAAGGGTTTGTTTTGGGAAGGCAAATTCTAGATGCGGTTATCACTACCCATGAAATCATTCATTCGATGAAAAGAGGTAAAAATGCTAGCATGGAACTGAAACTAGAAATTTCTAAGGCGTATGATAAGGTGATTTGGAAATTCCTATACGGGGTGCTAAAAAAGCTTGGTTTTCATGCAAACTTCATAAGAATCATCAAGGAGGCAGTGGAAACTATTGAATTTGTGATTCTTGTAAATGGTTCACCTTGGGGGTCCTTTAATCTGGAGAGGCGCTTGTGCCAAGGTGACCCTCTATCCCTTTATTTGTTCCTCCTTGTAGTTGAGGTGTTGGCTCATAATTTATTGAGACTGGAGGCTTCTGGACACATTGCTGGATTTAAACCAACTTTCACTCTTCCTCCTGAAATCATTCAACAATTTGTGGATGACACGTTTCTATTTGGGAAAGCTTGCATTAGAGAAGTGAGAGAATGGAAAGCTCTGCTAAATTTTTATGCGGAGGCTTCGGGTCAGGTGATTAATTATAGTAAAAGCAAAATTTACTTCTTTAATTCTGAACAAAGAACCCAATTGAAAATTATGGGATGTAATGGATGTAAGGGTGGTATACTCCCCGACACCTATCTCGGGCTCCCTCTCACTATGAAGGAAGTCTCTGACCCTTTCTAGAACTCCATCCTCAAAAAAATATAGAAAAAATTAGCTGGATGGAAAGGTAAGGTCCTCAGTAATGCGGGGAAGCTCCAACTTCTGGTGGCGGCCCTCCAAGGAATACCTGTTTACTTCCTATCTTTTTTAAAAATCAATGACAGAACAATGGACAAAATGGAAAAAATCCAAAGGAACTTCCTATGGTCCGGAATGGAGGAAAAGGCTAAAATGAACCTAATTAGTTGGGAAATAGTTTGCCAACCTAAGAATGTTGGAGGGTTGGGAGTGAGAAAGATAAAAGATCTTAATAAGGTGATAATTACCAAACTTGGGTGGCAACTTTTTAGAGGAAACTCCTGTTGGTGTAAAATTTTGAAGGCCAAATACTACTTAAATGACCAATTCCCCCTGGGCCAAAACTACCCCACTGGCTCTAAATTCTGGAACTTCATGGTGAAAAGTAAAGGTATCCTCCTCAGAGGCTTAAAATGGGTGTTGGGTGATGCCAAGCATATATGTATCTGGGAGGACTGGTGGGTGGGGGATAAACCTCTCAGTAGAAACAAACTTAGTCTCGTCAAGGATCGTTTGATTTCTCATTTTGGAGACAAAGTCAGTGACTACATTTCACAGGATAAGAAATGGAAAAACCTTGCTAATGCTTACCATGGCAAGGAGCATGTCCCACCCTACATTCTGGAGCTACAGGAACTAATTGCTGAGATCAGGATCCCCATATCTCAAATTGTTGACAAGGCTATGTGGTGTCATAGCAAATCAGGGGAGGCTACAGTCAAATCTGCTTACCTTGCTAACATTAAGGTTTTGGCCAATGAGATGAGTTGGGGAAAGGTTTGGTTTCCCCATCTCATCCCCAAAATAAACTTTTTCTAGTGGACCACTCTTCATGGAAAAATCCTTACGTTGGACAACCTCTAGAAATGGGGAGTCCAGTTGGTCAACCAGTGTGTTCTTTGTGAAATGCAGGCTGAGACAATGAATCATATTCTTATACACTACCCTTATGCTTCTTAGGTGTGGGCAAAAATCATGAGCAAACTAAAGCTGGACTGGGTCTTTTTGGAGCACTTAGACCAATTTATTAATAACTGGGCTCACATAGTTGAGCACCCTCTCATCAACATCCTTTGGCATCTATTACCCCCACATGTCTGCTGGAGTCTATGGAAGGAATAGAACAATCAGATTTTAAAAGGAGAAGAAACAATGTTGAAGGTATGGTGTGGTTGACTGTGAATCTGCTGAAGGAAAACCTGGATACCTGCCACTGGAAAATCCCCCCTGTCCCCCCAAGGGATTGGAGTGTATGATAGCTAAGGAATGGGTTCTTCCCACCTCTTTCTATGTGATGGAAAACTCCAGAATTTTGACTAGACTAAACACTAAATGGTCACCCCCGGAGGAAAACATAACCATGCTGAACTTTGATGGCACTGCCTCCAATGGTATTGCTGCGGGTGGAGGTATTCTTAGAGATCAAAAGGGTCACTTGATCTTGGCCTATGCAGTCCACCTGGGGAAGGGGTCTAATAATTTTGCTGAGATGTCTTCTCTCCTATGGGGTTTAAAGGTGGTGTTTGATATTGGGATTAAAAGATTAATCATAGAAGGTGATTATAAAATTATGATTGAGATGGTTAAAGGGAACTATACTACTGGCTGGATCTTGAAAAATGTGTTGCAAGACATCTATTTGCTACTCTACAGGTTTGATTATTTCAACCTTCAGCACATTTACCAAGAAGGTAATGCGGTGGCTGACATGCTGGTGACCATGGGTCTTGTGGAGAATGGCTTAAGATGATGGAGAAATTTAAATTCTCTACCCAAGCATGTTATTTTGCTTGTGGAAAAAGAAAGCAAATTTAATGATGAATAATGAGGCTGATTTTGATTGGTCGAGAAAGACAGCGGGCAAGTTCATGAGGTGCCGCATCATTTCAAATTTTAAAAGAGATATGGGATTTGGTTCTATTAATTATTGCTAGCTGGAAAGACAGAATATTAATGCCGATTTTAGAAAGAGCATGAGATTTTTTAAATTAAAAGATGACGTGGAGCGTGACACGCGCAAGGGAAAGAATCATATGACTGATGCGATTAATAGGTACACCAAGCCTTTATGGCATTGTCATTTCTTGACACACAAAGCTTATTCGTTTATGTCAGACAACCACGTGAATAGTACAGGCAAACTTTGTGAGAAGGCAAATATTAAAACCACCTGGTTTTTCATCTGGAGAAAAACTTTCTACATTTATTGGGTTGCTAGCTTTTCTCTAGTGAGGTTTGTGCTGAACAGAGGAGGGAGGTGGGATGTCGGTTGAGACTAAGGAGGAAGACTTGCCTGAATATAGCTCGGAGATGAGCGGGGATATGATGCGGGTGGAACCCGCTAGGATTGAGGATGAATTAATCAAAAATCAATGCATTCTCAACTACCTTAAGGAGGGTGGTTTCTTCCTGTTCATGAAGGCTATGGGCAGCAGTGATGAACTGGTCTCTCTGCAGTTGGTGAAAACTTGGGATGAGCGCAAAGTCACGATAAATAAAATAACTTTTGAGATTAATGAGGAGGTTATTGCGTAGGCCACGGGTCTCTCCACAGAGGGAAGAAAATGGAAGAAGATCACCAAAAGCTAAGACGACACCCATATGAAAAGATTCTTCAAAAAAATGGAGATTCTTGAATGATTTAGGGGAGGTTTTAACAGAATGATGTTGCCCGACCCATGGAATGAAATGTGCCTCATTTTGATGAAGTATATCACTCTGGAAGGCCACTTCGGCACCTGTTACAACTACCATTTCCCTCTCCTTAACCACTTTAGGTACAATGATTCCATCTCCTTTCCATTTTTTCTGCTCCATTTGATGGAAGCTTCTATTATGGAAGTCAGAGAAAAAAAGAAATCCAGGCATAATTATTGTATTCTCCATCAGGTTTTAATGCTATGCCTATACAATTTCTATTTAGCCCTATGTCTGCCTAGGACTGTTACTCTTGATAACTTTATGTTGTATCCTGAGAATCCTAATGAGCTTTAGGTCACTCTTTCTAACCCCACGACTTCTAACAAAACCCTTATTTCCAAGAAGAATATGTTGGGTTCTACTGATGGTGACCAAATCACCATTGAGTCTAAAGGAGAGGAGGAGGAGGAGAATGATAGTAGGTGGAGATCTAACAGAATCACCACCAAAACTAGATACAAGAAAAAATATGTGAGAAAGAGGTGCCCTGATGAGGATGAAGACAAAGAAGATTCGGAGGAGGAAGAAGAAATTAAGCAGGTCACCAGGGGGAAAGCTCAAGTGGGGAAGAAAGTTAAGGTTGAGGAGAAAGAAAGGGAAAAAAAGAAGAAAATCTCTATTGTGGATGGGACTGAGAAAAGTCATGACTCTGATGTCTCTGCCAGTTTCTATCTCCCTGCCTTTGACTTTTTGAAGAAAAAGCTCTTTGAGGAGATGAAAGCGGACTTGTCGCTCCTAACTTCCCAATCCCTTAGCCCCCAAGTGGTTATCAAGGGAGCCCCAGAGGACTCCAAAAAGACAGATGAGAAAATGCCTGATGCTGTGAGTGACACTCCCCATGTTACTAAAGGTCCTCAGGAGTCCCTCTTGCTTTCTTACCCTAAGGAGGAGCTAAAGGAAATGATGGTGGAAATTAAAAATCTTAGGGAAGCTTTAATAGGATCGCAGACTTTGCTGTGAAAGTCATGCATGCGGCTGCTACTATGCTCCAACCCCTTCATATGGAGAAACCAAATTCAGGAGGTGAGCGAAAGGATGAAGAACTGTACTAGTTCCTTGCGGACGACTGGCTTAAGCTCTTGTTGAATGGCAGGGACGGTAACCCCAAGTAGTTTCCTTTTCCTCTGTTAATGGTTAACTTTTTTTCCTGGACTTTTCGGTTGGGCGTTGTGGGCCTATTTGATCTTCGGTTAATTTCAATTTTTTTTAATTTTTCATTTATTACTATTAATGCTAACTTTACCGTTACTTATTACCACAGGCTGGTTACCAGCTCCGTGTTGGAGCTGGGGCCTGTTAGGACTACCAGGCTGGTTACCAGCTCCGTGTTGGAGCTGGGGCCTGTTGATTTTCTTTCTTGGTATTTGGTTTTTAAAATTGGCATAGGTTGAGGGTTTGCTATGTGTGTTTCTTGCTGGTTATCAACACTCCTTGTGCTGGTTGTGTCTGTTCAGGTTAGCCCACAGTTTCGATTGCTTTTTAAATAAAAAACATGGTTATCCATGAATAAAATATGCTAATGTCAAATACATGAATAATAATACATTGCAGCATAACAAACATAAGTATATCATTGTCAAGCTAACATGTTTATAACATTCTTTTATTCTCAGGATGGTAGAGCTTCTATTAGTGGTACATTTCTAGGTCAAGTGGCTATAATTCCTCACCCTCACATCATATCTCATAGTCTAACCTATACACATAAGTCAAGTGCAGAATCGATGGAAACAATATCATTTGTTAATGTCAAATACATGAATAATAATACATTGCAACAAAACAAACATAAGAATATCAATGTCAACTAATATATTTATCTAATATATTTATAATATTCTTGTC
>MU226850.1:25811-38358 GCA_018584345.1 Thuja plicata
CGATGGAAACAATATCATTTGTTAATGTCAAATACATGAATAATAATACATTGCAACAAAACAAACATAAGAATATCAATGTCAACTAATATATTTATCTAATATATTTATAATATTCTTGTCTTTGCATGAAAGTAGAGCTTCTATCAATGACATATTTCTAGGTCAAGTGGTTGTGATTCCTCGCCAATACAACATATCTCATAATCTAATTTGTGCACATAATTCAAGTGAGTGCAGAATTGATAGAAACTTTATTATTTTTTAATAGATTACGTTGGCATCAATTATTTTGAGCCTTAATCCTAATGAAACCCACACTTGCAATAGAACCCCTTAGTAATTTCGATCAAAGTTCACAATGGAATAAAGGAAAACATGTTTATCTTGTAATGTGGTTGAAAATCCTTCTTGGCGCATATTTATCTACTTGTATTAGTTGGTGGGTCTCACATGAAGTCTCTCCCGACCCTAAGTCAATCCCGAATGGAACAGGGTCACCATACATAGCTTGAGGAAGAGGAGGCAGTTCAGTTATCATTTCCAACATGTCCAGCACTTGTTCCATTTTCGGTCGGTCTTTCGGATCGGGAAGACAACACAACAAGCCCACAAATATTAGCCGCTCCATTTGCTCAACATTGAAATTTCCATGAAGTTTCTTATCTGCCGCATCTATTATTCTCTGCTCTACCTTCAACTGCCAAACCCATTTTACCAAACTGGAATCATGTTGAGTTAAGCTCTTCTCTACCGGTGGCCTTCCACAGGCAAGTGCAAGTGCAAGTGCTCCAAAGCTGTACACGTCCGATTATCGACTGGTCTTTCCCGTTCTGAGGGATTCAGGGTCCATATACCCAAACGTACCAGCTGGACGGGTGGTATACTCTTCCTTTTCAGGTATCAGCTCTCTCGCCAAACCAAAATCCCCCAGCTTGGCTCTGAAATTTGAATCTAACATCACGTTGCTCGCCTTGATGTCTCTATGTACTGCACTCTCTGGGCATTCCCGGTGAAGATAATGGAGAGCAGAAGCTATCTCACGGGCTATTCTGTATCTTTGATTCCAATGGAGAGGAGACTGCGGATTCCCAAAAATATATTTCTCGAGACTTCTATTGTGGAGAAATTCGTAGACGAGAAACCTATCCTCCTCCTGATGGAACCATCCCAAAAGCTTGACAACATTACGGTGTGAGAGCTTACCGTTTACAATCACTTCTGCCTCGTACTCTTTCTTGCCTTGCTGGGAATTTTCATCTATCCTTTTCACAGCCACGTCTTGATTTGTGCCAGGCAGAGTGCCTCTATACACTCTCCCGAAGCCGCCTTGTCCGATCACTTCATCTGGACTGAAGTTCTTTGTAGCGGCGCTGAGCTCAGCATATGAAAACTTCCGCGCAGACTTGACAGCGGTTTTAAGCCGTTTGTGCAGCGCCTCATCGCTCTCGAGTCCGCTGTTGGCATTGAAGTTGTTACAAGCATTGTCAGCGGTTTCATCCCGCTCAACACTGCCCTTGCCTCTTCTAGCGCTTCTGCATTGCTTCCATACAATGAAAATGATAATAAGATGAACAACACTACAAGCAAAAATAATACCAATAATAAAACCAGTACGATTCAGCACAGAATGCCTAGAGCTTTGGTTTGGTTTTGGTATTTGGCCTGGGTTTGAGTTTGGAACTGGGTTTGGAGTTGGGCTTGATATTGGAGCTGGGCTTGGAGTAAAATTGTCTGATGAATATTGAGATGAAAAATTCCATACATTCAGAGCATGAAGCTCAGCTAAAACACCAGTGGACGCCGAAATGCCAACCTTGACGAAGTGGGGAAGGTACTGTCTGAGGTCTATATCATACACCAATACCGGACTATCCGGTTTAGATGGACTAGTACCATAAGGGTTCATTGCAAGGAGCACTTGAAGCTTTCCTACTATCCCATTGTAATCCACCCATGCCTCCCATCTGTTTCCGTTATTGAGAGCACCGTCTTTCACTGAAAATGTTTTCTTGGATTTAATGCTGTTTACATTGATTCCCACATGATTAGCATCCGGATCGAATTCATTCTTGAATGTGTCGAATTCCACAGCAACAATCCGATTGTTTGAGTCCCCATCTGTTTCAGATTTAAACAGGCCAACCCATTTGCCGTGATCAGCATCAGAGGATTGAAACTCCAATGGTGCGAGGAAGAACGCGAGCCAGTCTCCACTGGGATTACCGAATGTGGTTTTCATGAACTCGAAATGCGTAGAAAAACTGGCCAGTGCTTGAGAAGGGTTACTATTATTCCATAAAGGAATAATCTTGGAAGAATATGCCCATCCGAGGCTGTTTGGCATGGTGACGTTGCCCAGGCTCAAGGTAAGCTCTATAAACTCCTCGGAAATGGAAGCCTCTCCAGACAGCTGGATATCCGCTTGTGGAGGAAAATTAAAAGTAACGGCTCCTGTATCTGACACGTAACAGAGAGCAGAACAAACAATAGACAAACAGAAAAGGAATCTTGTCACCTCTAACGCATGGATGTTGGCCATCAGAGATTTAACTCTGACAGAATTGAAGAAAGAATGCTTCTAAGGACGTTCACGACACCAAACAGTCTCTGAGAACTAGGGACCATATAACAGTTATCATGGCTGACTAATAACTGCTTGGATAAATGCTTGCAAATCATGGCTAAATGATAAGAGTTTATCATTGCAGGAAGATATGTCGGGCTCACAATGTAGCAACAAACTAGGAATTGTTAATATTTCCTATGATGTACGCAACCGGCCTGAAGCGATTATAATGTTATACAGTCTGTTTCCCATTACTGAGATTATCACAGGAGACAATTTACTTAGATCGAAGACTTTTTTGGGGGTAAAACCAAAGAGAATTGGATATATCTAGAAAAACGTTAATATCGAAGTCTTCCTTTGGATAAAGCAAGAGAGAATTTGATATTTCCTATAGCTTCGAAACTTCTAATATGTTTCTGAAACGAATTTAATATTATGCGGTCTACTTCCAATTTTTGAAATTGACACACAACACAATTTTCCTATTCTTTCCGACTAACTTCAAGCACTAACGAAGATTGCTTAGCGTTGACTTTCTACATCCACCTTGTTACTCTCGGCGGTTGTCAATGTTCGAACAAATTTCTTTTTTTGTTTTGCCTATTGTCTAGGCCGACTTTTCTTTCGAGCAAACTCTCTCAATCTGTGATAAATATATTAGTTAAGCATTAAAAATATAACGAACAGCCATCATGAAGTGCGAAGAATAAAAATGTAAGAAGTTTTTAACTACTCTACCTTTAAGATAAAATTAAGAATCTAAAAAAAAACTTGCAATCACCAAATAAATTAAGTAAGAAGGATCAAGCCATATTATTATGAAAAAAACATGAAGATATTTGTGCTTGGCATAAGGTTAAAGTTGTATTAATAAAAATAAATTATATTTGAAAAAAAGTTTAGATTTTCAATTAGCTATAACTATTCAATTAACAAATGTTAAGAAAAATTGAAGAGGATTCACAAAATACCAACAACTTCTTAATCCACCCCAAAGTCAACACATAACCCTAATAAGAAAAAGAAAAACGAAAATTATGAAGATTTATAAGTATATAAGAATTTTAATTTATAATGCTTGCGTTGTGATTGGCATTAGAGAGCTATTTGGCCAAGTAATCCACAAAAACATTCATTTCCTACAAATATATAAATATAAATAAATAAATAAATAATTTTTGGAGTAAGGCGGAGAATGTACTTCACTAGAAATGTCAACTTGTTAGAAGGCTTGTGAAGCTTTAATCTATTTGGACGAGAGACAAAAACTATGGGACCTCTATAAATAATCCCTTTTCAACCTAACTTGCTAGATTTCTCAAGCACCACAAGGATGGTTTAGGAGTCATTGAATTATTACGTTTAAATCCCCAAGAGTAAGACAAAAACAAATTAATTTTAAACCACCAACCATTCTTAGGAGTACGTAAATTTCCATGACAAGAACCAGTAGCATTAATTTAAAAAAAACACAGAGTGGATGAATCTACAAGAGAGGTTGCACTATACCATTGTGTATGTGTGTGCAAAATGTGAAACAAGGAGTGAAGTGTATGTCCCCACGATAAAGTGATTTCAAACACCTTAATGGAAGCAATGAATTTAAGGAAGCATAAATGCACCCACAATAAATATTTCCACTATGAGATGACCTCAAGAAAGGAGAAACCAAGGGAAATGAACACATGACAAAATAGAGCACAGGAGAGATCTACTAGCTCTAGGGTTAGTATGATAAATGATAATATAAGTATATTATATCAAAATGAAATGTCATCATTCCCCAAAGGTAGCAAAACTATGAGAACAATGGAAGAATGACACATAAGAGTCACAAAGAAGAGTATGTTTGAGTCGACATCATAGAGACCAAAAAGAATGGGTAGTTGCAATTGTATATCATCCCCAATCTGAAAATATAAAGGCACATTTATAAATAGTAGCACATGCACACTATAACATGTAACAACCTAAAGAAGAAGCAAGGGACGAATAGAGGAATGCCACAATTGGTTAATTCCTTCACCAAAAGAGGAGAAATGGTCATTTAAATAAATATAAACAAAACATAAATCAAGAAACAAATCACGAGCGAAGAACATCATGATAAACATGAAAACACAAAATCCACCGCAAAACAAGAGCTAATCCAATATATAATATGCCCCCCATCTCAGTTTGCAGGTTTTAGGGAAGGTGAGCAATAAGCAAGAGGAACAATATCAAGCATGGTAGATGGAACAATAGCCAATTCTAAACTAGGACCATATTGTAAAGATGGGTAAAGACTCATCACTAGGACTAATAGACAATTGTTGCGAAAACATAGTTGCTAAATCATGATTAACATCAATAAGCTCATACATATCATTTAAATCATTAGCATGAATTATATCATTAATTGCATTAGGAAAACCAAGACAATCATCATCAAGAGTATCTTCATCATCCAAATTAATTATAATAAAATCCAAGATATGAATAGAATTATCATGTTTATTCAATTTCACATTTTTCAAGTTAACTACTTCCTTTGGGCTATGCATGGGTTGGTCAAAGGGGATCAAAGCATGAATAGTTTTTTGGGTGAAGGAAGGTTTTTGGAAGCATGTTGTTGACAGGCTCTAGCATGATGTTTATAGTGTTGGTCATAGACACAACAATTATGTTTGGTTTTTCTAGAAATTGGGTTTGGTTTAGGATCAATCAATATCGACACCTTTTCTTCTTTAAGAGGAAGAATGGAAGGAACCTCATAAGGTTGAGAGATAGCATCAGTAGAAATTTTATAAGATATAAGAAACATAACAAAAGCATATGTAGGAGGTGTAGGTGGTGTGGGAAGAAGTCTAGATGTAGGGAAAGGAGATGGAACATCCCTAGGATTGCTAAGTTCATAAACCTTTTGGATTTTGTACTTCAGATATGATCAAAAGAGATTTTCTTTACGGGGTTGGGTTGGTTGAGGCATAAAGCACCAAATCAAATCAAGGTCAGAAAACTCTTGAGGTATAAAAGGTTGATAAAGGCTATGATTAACAGTCATGATCTGTCCATTGTGGGGAAATTTTAAATATTTTTGAATATGAGAGGCTACAAATTTCATAGATGTAAACCAAGGAAGACCAAGTTTGACTTAAAATTGATCAGAAGTGGGAATGAAAGTAAAGGTGAGATCTAGAATTTTATGACCAACTTTGATGTGAAATGTAATATAATTATTGGACGGATAAAGGAAACCTTTGCAAGTTTGGATCATAACATCATATTTATCATATAAATTACATTAAAATTATCTATTGTAAATGTGTTCTTTGGTTATCACATTCACCATGTTGGTAGGTTCTATAAGGACACCACAAGAGTAAAGATCATTAACCTTTGCAACAATATAAAGAGGACCATTGAGTGCCTTAATTATCTCAGTAGGGTTAAAGGTAATACAAATCTCAAGTTTGTGTGTTGGTTTAGGTTTGGTTTGATCAACTAGCTAGACAAAATTATTGGCTTCATCACACTTATCAACATAGTCAACAACATTAATAGAAGAAGAAGGAAAAGACTGGGTAGAATCAACATTATTGGTTGAATGGGATGGTAAAGGATTGGTATAGATTTACAAGTTTTGGTTGATGGGTGCTATATATTTTTTTCCTTGATCATTAACACCCTCAATAAATGTGTAATTAGAATGAATGATGTCTTGAACAATAGATTTCAAATGGAAACACTTCTCAATATCATGACTAGGTTTACGATGATATAAACAAAAGGATTTGTGATCAAAGTGTTTGGGTAAAGGTTTGGATGTGTCAAATGACTTGGCATGAGGAAGAGTTAACACTTTAGTAAAATTCAGTATCACATTATATAAAGATTCAAAAAGTTGAGTAAAATTAGAAGAAGGTTTAAAAATAGATGAAAAAGGAGCCACAGTTCTAGGTGTTGCTGCCACTTGGTCATCAATATTGTTTGATAAATTGTTGATCCTAATAAAGTCCTTTGGTTTCTGAAACTTGTTAAAGTAATTGGATGTAACATCACTCTTATCAACTAGAGCCATAGGAGTGGTTCTTTGATACTGACTCACTTAAAGTTGATAATTATGAAGCACTACACATAATTGAGTAAAAGAGGAAAATTTAGAAAGTAGAATCTTATCTCTAATAAATTTTTGAAAATTATCAATGAAAGTACGTTACACATCAATATCAAGTACATCATAAGAAATCTGATCATGAAAATTCTTAAATCTACCAATAAAATTACTCACTTTTTCTTTAACACCTTGTTTACAATGCATTAAATCAGTTAAATAAATATTAGGACCAATGTTATTTTGAAATTATTGAATGAAAGAATTAGCAAGTTTTGAAAAGATTCAATATAATAAGGGCGAAAAGATATATACCATTTCAAGGCTTTATCTCAAAAGGTTCTAGTAAAGAGCTTATCCATGAGCCTATGATCATTAGAGAAATCACTACACATTGTTTAAATTTTTTTGACATGGGTCAAAGGATCACCTTTACCATTATAAGTCTCAAGGTGAGGAATCTCCATGCATTGTGGAATAATGACACATATGATATCAAAGGAAAAAGGACTAGCAATATCACAAGTAGGGATGTTAAAATTGCATTGAGTCATTGAAGAAATTTTGTTTCAAGGAAAACATAGTTTGAGTCAAGATATTAATAGTGGAATTAATAGAAATAGAGGGAGGATATATGTGGGAAATATTTGGACCATGAAGAGCGAAAGAAGGAACGATGGAATATAAAAAAGGAACACTATTGTAATTAGGCATCGGTGAAGGCAAAGCAACACATGGAATACTTGAAGGTGTGGTTAAAATAATATGATTAGGAATGCTAACATGTGTAGGATTGAAATTTTGAGTAGAAGTTGTTATGATAGGTGGAGCATTGGTGGATACACTAAGAATGGAGGTAGAGATAGGCATAGAAGTCTCAACACTACTAGTAGGTGGAATGAAACCTAACTCTTGAACAAAATGTTTAAGAGGTTTAACTTTTTTATTAATGAAATGAGAAATGATACACAAGATTTTGACACCATGTTCATCAGTATGAATCATCTTCCTTTAACCTTCTACAATGGAATTAACTTTGGGATTAGGATTTTCTTGCCCTAACCATTGTTCACATTTTCCAAAATCAGTAGATTTGTTTTGGATTTACATAAGAGGGACTCTTAAACCCTCATCTTCATCATGAGAAGAATAAGAAGAGTTTTTATCCATAATAAAGTGGGTTTCATTAGGAAGCATGTTGGTCTCATCAAGATTCCTAGGAAATAAAGAAGGCTTGGGATCAAAAGAACTCATAAGCCTATGAATTGTCCTAACTAGAATGCTATAAGTAGGACTCAAAGTAGTGATACTAATGCACAAGGGAATGAAATAAATGATAGATCTAATGCACTTACAAGATTTGAAAGAGATATATGCAATTCAACTAAAGAGAATAAATTAAATCTAGATATCAAATTTAAAGATCTAATGTAAAACATGTAAAGTAAATATAGATCACTAAAAGGATGAAATAAAAATTTAATAATTCACTACATACAACATAGATCTAGATGTAGAAGTGAAATCTTTCTGCCAAAATTAGTAGAATAGATCTAAATGCATGTGATAGACAACATAGATCTTAAATGCATACAAAGAGAATCTAACTACCAAATCAAAAGTGTGTAATGCACCAGGTTCATAAAACATGTATGAGGGAAAGAGGAGGAAGAGGAAGCAAGGAGATGTATAGGCTAAATCACTTCTCCTTTTCACCAATCACACACTTTGAAAGGAAGAATGCCCCACTAGGTTCAAGAGAAATTGATAAAAATAATTACGATATGTAAACATACTTAAAGTTACTAAGGTGATTTATTATATAATTTGCATAAATTTAGAGATAAATATCCAATATGTGTAGACAATGAGAAAAAAGTACAAAAGTGGAAAATAGATCAGAGGACGGACCCATATGTGAAATTTTAGCAGAAAATGGTAGGGATAGTACGAAAGTGGCGAACTGTACTAAGCAGTTTTAACTAAAAATTTTTGGGTCTGTCTAACTATGTCTAATCTTTGTGATCTTGATCTGGTGGCTTTGCAAGTGGTTCATGCGCACAAAAAAATGGGAAAAAGGGTTGTATAAAGGGGTTTGCCTTGGTCAAACCCATGTTTAGGATTTCCTTCTTAGCTTGGACACATGCATTTTTTGAGGATATACATTTGGTGTTGAAGGGGTATTATCCTTGATGTGGATTTTATCTTCCTTAAGATTTTGACATGACAATATTCTGACATCGTAAGGCCCAAATATGACGGCTCTTGATTGCATGAAATGATTTATTGTTGTATAAATAAACCAAATGATCTATACTCTATATATTTTCCACAATGAAAAGATTATTTAAAAAATTATAAATAAGTATTGTATATCAATTATACAACCTTCTTAACAACACCAAATTCTTTGATTTGTGACCATAGTTCATTGACACTAAAGAAATATTCTTTGGATATTGTGAAAACTTGTGGAATTCAGAATAGATTAGTGAGATTATTATAAATATTATATACCCTAACCTCGTCAATTTTACCATATAATCATGCATATTATTCCAAATCTTTTCTCAAACTTTTAGGTTTATCAATATGAAAACATAGGCAAATAAAACAAATACATGCAAGTATCTTGGTACCTTAGTATTGATAATGAGTCATTTCATCATTTCTTTTAACATTAGGTAAAAAAAAAAATTATATGAGGTGCACACCTATTACTTATTAGGGCACTCTAATCATTTAATATCCAAGTTGCATATTTAGTAGAATTACGTAACAAAAGTTGGAATGCCCATTGCTAAATTATATGAACACAAATGAAAGCTTAAAGAAGAAATTGAACACAACTAGAAACACATCCCTCAGTTTACTATCATATCCTTCCAAACTACTTAATGAAAGAATTTTCTTAAAAAACTATTATTACAAAATGTATATCTAATGCTATAACAATTCTTACTTGCTAAATAAATGCTATTTGTTATTTGATTTTAATACATTAGAATTGTTAAAACCATATTATTAAATCAAAAATATTTATTCAAATCGTAACGAATATAAATCAATAAGTCTACTATAAACTTAAAAAAAATTACTTACTAAAAAATAAAAAAGAATGTCTATGAATATAAAGCGTAAAAACTTCTAAATAAAATACTAACATACATACACAAATGTCTATAATATGAAGCGTAAAAACTTCTAAATAAAATACTAACATACATACATACACATTATAAAACAGTGTAAAGGTTCAAATAAAAGCCCATTAAAAGTTTTGTGACACCAACATATCAGCCTCCAAGATTTAACTGCTCCAATGGTGAAAGGGGCACAATTTTAAAACGATATATTTGAAGATGTAGTCAAATGTTGAACATCAAGTTTAATTATCACTAATAACAAATAAAATTGCGTGCTGAATATAAAATTTTTCGAAATTTAAAACTGTTTTGGTAATACTATAAACCTGCTAAAGTTGGTAGTGTACACAAAAAAAAGTTCCACCATAAATGGTTGGTCTACTGAAATGGCCACCAAATTTTGGTGGGCATAATACTCTAGTCTGGAATGCCACATAAATCGAATTGTGGAATCACAGGAGAGTTAAACCCTCCCAAATGGCCTTTATAATCATGAGTGTCTCAGCCCAAATGCCTAACGGGTATGGTACTGCTTTGTACAGAGCCCTGTAGGGCCTATATAGAGTGATGTTGGGCATCCGTTGATTAATTTCTCTCATATTTAAAACAAACTACTAAACATATGCTGGATAAAATATTGTGACTTTACTTTCACTTTAACTCTCCAACTAGACTTCACATGACATTGTGATGTTCATATAAGAACATTTGTACATCGAATACTTGAGTGGCGAGTTTAGCATATCATTTATGGATGATTGAGGTGTCCATCATTATGGAGTAAAAATAAATAAAAAATTCTTCAATGGTTTATGATATTGGACTATCTGAATATAGGTTTACAGATATTACAAACAGTTTATAATAATATGGACTATTCCATACTCTTTGAAAGAGACACCTAACATGTACATTCCTTATCCCCTATCATATTTGAGTTGAATCTAAAGTCCATCCTAAAACACAAAGAAGAAATAGATTGACTGGACTTTTTAAAAGGCAAAAAATATTTGTCCAGAATCTGATCAACAGAAAGCTTCTCTCCCTCCTCACTCTTCCCTTTATCATCCGGACAGAGGGAGACATTGAGAAAATGTTGGTCCAGAGCATTTGAAAGTTCTGTAGCTCGTTTAGAAACATTTTAAATGCTTTATTGGATTCCAAATATTCAGTAATTTTTCAGAACATTCAGATAAGAATCTTCTGCAGAAAGAATTGCTGATATTTTCCATTATCGTCGTGCATGATGCACATCAAAAAGCAAGCGCTGTCTGAGTTTGCTTTCTCGTGGTTCGCTGTTAAAGGAGACTACAGAGTCAAAGTGCTTTCCAGTTAGATGATGTCGACAAGTCACAAGTTTTCTTCCTCCCAAAGCGAAGTTGTAATGCTTTAGGACTCTATTATTTTAATAATAATTTGGCTTCTATTTTTCTCTATTTACCAACAAAATTAAAAATTAATTCATGGTTAAGATGGCTTTGGATGCTAGCTATTCCAGAAGATTCTTCCTTCAAAATAATTATCGCCAGAAATTTTGAATGGTAGTTTTCTTAATCTCAACTACCTATCTGTGTTTGTTCAAGCATTGTTTACTAAAATGCTCTATAAACATAAATTTTGCTTAATGAAATAATAACAACTGTAATAGTTATGATAGTGTAAAGTTGTGTTTAGCATTGTTCTTGTAATTTTGACCAGTAAAGAAAAACATTACGCACATTTACATGAATAACCAACAGCAGCAACTTTTACCCTTTTTATATGTGCATGCCTCATTGAGTTACCTTTGTTCACATGCACATTTTGCATTTTGAAACAGCACAATTTTTTTTGCTAAATTGTTATGGTTTTTCCTTGTGGCAAAGGAAGCAAACTCTTTGGTCAAAATTTATTGCAGAAATTGGAGATCTCTCAGACATAGTTTGAGCATCACTAGAAAGGTATGTATACACAAAATTATCTTACTGGTATTCTGTAATCCTATGATCTGTTAAAAATACTCGTTCATAGAAACTACAATAGTCCTATTGTCTGCAAAAAGTACCCGTTCATAAAAAGCTACATTATTGTTATCCTGTAGTCCTATGGTCTGCTAGAAGTACTAATTCAGACTGTCCGTTCCTGCAGGTAAATCCTGATGGCTAACAGTATGAGAAGATTCCTCTTCTGCTTGTGTATTGCTTGTTCTGCTATCTGTTACGGCTCAGATGCAGTCCCCATTACTTTTAATTTCCCCCCACAAAGGGATATCCAGCTGTCGCCAGATGCATCCATTTCTAACGACGCAATACAGCTTACCCTGAGCCAATCGAGCTTCGGATGGGCAACCTACTCCAACATTATTCCATCACAAGCCCTTGCAAGTTTTTCTACACATTTTCAATTCAGCATGGCCGCGGTCAATGGCAGTGGAGACGGCCTCGCTTTCTTTTTCGCTCCCTCCGACTTTCAACCCTCCGACGCCGATCACGGCGAATGGCTTGGCATCTTCCAACCCGAAACAGATGGGAACTCATCGAATCGGATTCTCGCTGTGGAGTTCGACACATACGAGGACGAGTTCGATCCGGATGATAACCATGTGGGAATCGATATCAACAGCATTAGATCCGATGTAACTTTTCCAGTAAGTGATCTTTTTGATGACGCCGTTCTCAACAACGGAGAAAAATGGGATGCATGGGTGGAATACTACGGTCCTCTGCAACAGCTTCAAGTATTTCTTTTACAAAC
>MU226850.1:39601-55755 GCA_018584345.1 Thuja plicata
AATTTGTACCAGAGGTTATGCCCAAAAATGGACGTTTGTTTTAGCTGTCCCTTAGGTTTAATAAAGTACAAGGCTATGCCCATAAATGGACTTTTTGTCAAATTGCTTTGTTTTAGCTGCCCCTTAGGGTTAGTAAAGTGGAATATGATGTAAGGGCCCGTTTGGTTGGGGAATAGAAAAATAATGCAAATCATGGTTATCTATACCCTGGTTATGCAAACTCCGGTTATGCTTTTTTGGGACTGTTTGGTTGCCCTGGAAGATGGATTTGTAAATCCACATTCCAACAGTTAAATCGACGCAGTGCTACGAACCCGACAAGATATATAAACCAATTTAATTATACAAACCTTGGAGTGCACTGGACCCGACGGTGAAGTTAAAATGGCTTTAATCTCTATGAAAACCATGGAGATGAAAGTCATTCCACCTCTTTAGCAGGAATTTGGACATCCACATTTTGCACAAATGGGGATTTGCAAATCCATATTCGCATTCAATTTAGAGGTCACCAAACAAGGAACTGCGACACCAAACTCAAAGTTAGTGTACTCCATTTATGGGTTTTAGGAATAAAAGGAAAATAAAATCTTCTTTTGCTTCTAATTTTTTTTAAATGTATATAAAAATAAAATGAAAAGAAAAATCATTTTCTTATACTTGTGAATTTAAAATTAAAGGAAAGGAAAGGAAAGGAAAGGAAAGGAATGGAATCGAATGGAATATATATATATATATGTGTGTGTGTGTGTGTGTGTGTGTGTGTGTGTGTGTGTGTGTGTGTGTGTGTGTGTGTGTGAAGTAAAGAAATTGAATTGTAAATAAAAAAAGCTTTAGTGTTCTTCATTTTATTTATTTATGGATTAAGAATTGTAGTAGAGTATTATGAAACTTTAATTTTGAGTGTTAACAATATCGAAAAAGATTTGTAAAAGTGACATTTAAAAAAATGGGGATTAATAGTTATTGAAGAATATAATTTGTAATTTGTAATGATCATGTATAATAGCTACAATCAATGAGCTTGAAAAAGTATAATGGATGTATTGGAAAAGAGAAATTATGCAGACGGTATAATGGAATGAATAAATACATGTAATTATTTGTCTCAATATATTTAATATTGATAGCTAATATATTGTTTAAATTCATTTCTTGTCATTTCCTATTACTGTTAAATTTTCTTACGACCGCTTAATTCATCCTCTCTGTTCTCATTAAGATGTATGCTAATATATTATATATTGATTATTGATAGCTAATATATTGAATGCAATCATTTATTATCTATATTTCATATGTATAGATGATCAAGGTAAATTTTGTACATCGTTGATCTTAGGGTTTCTAAGATATTGTAAAACCATAATTAGGTCAAGAGATTTGATTCATGTCAGGATAAGATGTCATTTTCGCAAGTATGATGATTGAATTATGATCAAGTAGTCGCCGCACCAAGCACATCAGAAGATCAGACAAGGGTTTTAGCACAAGGATTTCATTGAAGCATTTAGTTTCCAGGATAGAGGCAAGGTTATCGAACAGTACAAAAGGTATTATCAGTCACAACAAGGTGATAAGTTGATTGTACTTAAAGGATATTTTAACCATTATATTCAGATTGTATTTGTTCTGATCACAATTTTTTACTCTCTAACAATTGTAACAGACCCCAAAATCTCTTAACAGAGTAGACTTAACCATCTTTGCCTAAATCTCTAAACAAAGTGCACACATACATTGTGTTGCAAAATCCCCACATGAGGTAGATCTAACAAATCTTATTGTTACTCCTAATAAGGTAAGGTCACCAGAAGTGATCAATCTTTGTAATCTATAATAGGCTACTTTATTACTGTAGTAATGAAGCTTTGTGGGTCTCATCCACACCATAGTTTTTACCTTCTAACAAGGGTTTTCTACGATAACAAAATACATGTGTTATGTGTACTTAAGTTTCATGAATGTTTTATTGTTTTGATTACATGAATTTACATTTCATCAATGACATTGCATGTATGATGAAAGAAAACTACACAATCAATCATTACAGTTTATGATTACAAAGATTTAATTCAAAAGTTCTTAAGGGTATTGATTCATCCCTCCCTTCGCACTAGACACCTTTCTATCATTCCAACAATTGGTATTAGAGGTAGTTCTCTTGTTTAGAAAGTTTAATCACTGAAGAGAAAATATATTACAATTGAAAGGTATACGCTTGACAAAACTATTGAGAATACAAAATTGCAGTTGTAGATCTACATTGAACAATATAAAGAAGCCAAGGAGAAACTAAAGGAGATGTTGGTTAAGAGAAAATATATGGAATCTCAGTGTAATGAGAGTGATTATCAGGAATAAGACATAAGTGACCCATTTGATACATCTGGATCTAAATCTAGTAGCATATCTGATGCATCTAAAGGAATCATATCAAAGCTATCAGAAAGCAATCAACAACTTACTGAACAAGTGAAAGAACTCCACATTGGTCAAGATACACAAATGGTTAGAATGGTTGAAGTCTTAAATGATGTAAATAAAGTTGAACAAGAAAGAAACATGGTCATTGATGATAGAAGACAAATGAATGAAAAGCTACAAGAGAAAGAGTCTGAAATAATGAGACTTACCGAACATTACTTTGAGACCACCAATCATATTTTTGTTGTATGTCATGAGGCCAACCAAGTGAATACTGAACTTGCTAAGAAACTGGAAGATATTGGTGAATTAAAAGAAGAGAATGAAAAAATAAGAAATGAAGTGAAAATTCTAGAACAACATAATGAGGTGATTAAGAGATCTAAAGAAAGTACTAAGAGGATGGATAAATTTCTGAACAATCAAAGGAGACTTAACAACAATATTAGTTTAAGGTATATCCAGCATGGAGAATCAACAAATAAAGATAAACAAAGGAATGTCTACACAAATATGAAGCCTAACAAACCGTCATGCCATTATTGTGGAAAATCGGGCCACACATCAAATATTTGCAAAAGAAAAGAAAAATGCATTTCTAGAAACTGCCATAAATTACATGGTAATTTCTATAACTGTAACAAGCATGAATAACATGTGGTAGGTATGGACACATTGCAGCTAACTATTTGAGACAATGGAGAACTAAATCTAGAAATTGGTCAAACTCTAGAATCACATGGACACACTATAAGAAGGCCAGTCACTTAAGTAAAGATTGCAGAAACCGAGTAATAGATACAGGAAATGCAAAAAAAATCAAAGAAATCATGTGGATAAGGAATACAATGTGGAGGAGAGCATGAAATCACAATGTTGGGCCAAGCACAACAGTCGGTGACACCTCATCCAATGGATTAGGTGATTCCACCACCTTCACCTAGGCCATACAAGCATGTATGGAACTATATTTTGCAAATTTATATCTTACAATATTTCCTTATATTCATTGTATAAATGCCAAATTATCATGAATTAAGATGCACTATGGTATTATATTTTGATAACTTTGAACTAGTTGATTCGGTTAATCTATACCGAATAAGAAATTCTAGTACGTGAACATGTGAGAGACAACCTAGTTGCTGAGTCAACCGAGCATCTATTGTACTCAATGAGATGAAGTATCTTTAGTGTCAACTGAGTGATTTTATTTTTGACCGACTGGTTGTTGACGACCATTTATTGTACCGACTAAAGCATTTTAGTATAAAATTGAGGGAAGTGAACTTATTTGTTCACACAATGATCAAAGATCAAAGTAGAGAGATAAAGAGAGAATTCAAAGTGGATCATTTCAAACATTTCATAGAGATTCAAAGGATATTCCAAGTAGTTGAAGGTTATATCAAGTAAGCATTCACACTTACCAAGTTTTCTGAGCTTTTTCATTGGAAGCCCTAATTTGCAAAACACAATGTCATCTTCATCTCAAACCATGAAAGCAAAGATTGACAAGAACAAGAAGGTAATTCTGATCAAGAATTTGACATGCATAAAACTCAACTATGAATTTCATCCAGAGGTTGCTGGTCAACCCGATGACAAAGGTTCATTCTCCATAATACCACCTAGGGTTCTACTGGTTCACAATGTAAGAGCATGCATACATTGCAAAATTAGTGAAATAAGTTATTTTGAGGTTATTGTGACTGTATAGTCAGAAAATGCTAGCGCTTCCATGATAAACTAGTTTAGCCTTATGAGTAAGTGGTTTGGGGTCATGAAAAGCACCTTGAATGGGTTCCTGATCTTTGACCTAGTTTTCCCCCTGTTCTGCCCCACTTTCCACTTATTTCCAACCTGATTTCTGCATTCTGGACTACAGACCTGAGATCTTGGACCTCAAGGTCAGGGTCAACCTTTTTGGTCTATGTCGACCTTGACCCTGACCTAGGTCAAGGTTGACCTCAACCCTGACCCAGGGTTTAGATCCTGGGGTCCCACAATTTTCAGATGTCGGTCTTTGCAAAAGTTGTTTCCCGCTTTCGGGTCGGCTATTTCGGGTTCTGAAGCGTCGATTCCTAAATTATATTTAATAGAGGTCCTCTCCTAAGGGTAAAGGCTTTAATGGGAATTTAATTATCCTATGTCGGCCTCCTTAGAAGATTGTGCCCTAGTTTCATGTAAAAGGGAGCTTTCTCCTCTCATTTTCTCTAAGTCTTCTAATCGTGATCAAGCATTCTCAAACTATCATCAAGTGCAATTCCAGGAAGCTAAGGAGCAAGAATTCAAGCAATCATTCATCCATCCTCAAGAATTCTAGAATCCATTTTCATGAAGGAGATCCATTGTAGGCTATTGAAGGATTCAAGCTACATAGCACCCTTTTGGTGATCTCTCCATCCACCTTCTTCCAAGCCTCTTCCAAATCAAGAACCCATTCAAGACTTGGTGTTGGACATCTATAAGAAAGAGATTGAAGACATCCTACATTCTACATTCTATGTTTTTGGTGTACACTTGTGGATCCACAGATTTGAATCCACCATAAGGACTTTTTACAAGCAAGGTGAATTTATACATGTACTTTGTTTACTTCTACAATTTCAATTACATATATTTAAGGTTAATTCCAAAACTTAGGTTTGACTAAGGCAAACCCCTCCCTCCAAAAAAAAAACCTCTTTTTCTTGTAGGTACAGGTTTGGGACTGTGGATTTAGACTCAGATTTGGATACCCTTCTTGGCTTTCTTTCAGGCTTCATGAACAGATTTTCTATCGACGTTGTGTAGGTCAGGGTCAATATTATTGGGTCAGGAGTGACATTTGTGGGTCAAGGTCAAGCTTTTTCATAAGACAGTGTCGGATCCAAAAAATATTTCTGGGTTTTGTTTGTCTCTGTATTCTGGTTCTGGATCATACTTCAGATTTTCCAAAAATAGTCTACAGACCTTAGAAACCAACATTCATTGATCTAAAATTCTTTAAGGTTGGTTCTTCTTCTCATCCTTTTCAATTATTATCATATATCATATCTATATAATCAATTAACAAAATTTAAGATCTCCCTCTTTGTTGTCTTTTCCAAATGGTTTATTCATTTGTGCATTAATCCCTCTTTTGGGTTGATCAACTTGGATCTTTCATTTGTGCATTTGGGGATAAAGGTGGCACATCTTATCTTCCTCATAATCACATTTCAATACAAACACACTTTAAATGTAAAGGTTAGAGAAATACACAATCAAACCCTAATAAAACTAAATAAAACAAAAGAAAGATATTTCTTCTTTTACATTTTGGTGAACCTGCGATAGACAACTCTTTCTTTTTGGTGTTAGATTTAGATTTTTATGCTAGATCTTGCATGTTATTTCAATTACATTCAAAATTAATAAATCAAAATCTTATGTTAAGTTCATTTTCATTATATTGGTGTATGAGATTTACCACCTCTACTCCTACTTATAGTATCCCGGTTAGAAGAAGCCGTAGACTTATGGGTTCTTTTGATCCCAAGTCTTCCTCTCCTTTTCTTAGGATTCTCGATGATAATTTGATAACTCATGATTCCAATCCTTCTATGGAGCATAACTCTTCTCACTCATCTCATGATGAGGATGATGTTTTAAGAGTTCCTCCTGAACAAGTGCAAAACCTTTCAACCAAACTTGATAAAATAGGAAATATGCGTATCCAAGAAAACCATAATCAAGATTCTATCCAAGCTATAGAGGCTCTTATGAAAGTCCTCTATGTTAAAATCCAAGGTGTTAATTTATTACGTAGTATTTCTCATCTTGTGAATTTGAATGTTAAACCTTTAGCTCAAGAAGCTCAAGAGTTAGGATTCACACCTATTGTCACTAGCATAGGACCTTCTTCTGTTTCTCTACCTAGTATTCCTACTTACACTCCTCCTTTGATGAAAAATTCTCTCACAAGTGCACCTATCCCTGTGAGTGTTCTATCAGTATTTTTACCTACCTCACAACCTTCATATCATAGTGTGCCTTTTACTTATACTAATCCTCTTCCAACTATGGTTCCTAATGTTCCACCAGTTTTGTCTTCTATTCCTACTGCTTCTTATACTTTTCCTAGTGTTCTTAATATTTCTATGCCACATGTTTCTTCTAATGATTCCATAATTATTAGTTTGGCTCAAACCGTGTCATCTTTACAACAACAACTTGCATCTTTACCTCAATCCAAATTTAGCATTCATACATGTGACATGGGTAGTCCTTTGTCTTTAGACATCATTCGTGCTACTGTCCCTTAACAAGCTGATATGCCTCATCTTGAGAATTACAATGGTAAAGGCGATCCTATTACTCATGTTAAAACATTTCAAATCCTTTGTAATGATTATGCTCATGACCATAGGATCTTAGCTAAATTGTTTGCTAGAACCTTTCGAGATAAGGCTTTACAATGGTATTGTTCCTTACCTCCTTATTCCATTGATTCTTTTCCTAAACTTGCTAATTCCTTTATTCAACAAATTCAAAATAATATTGTTCCACAAGTTTCCTTATCTGATTTAACGCATTGTAAACAAAATATTAAGGAAAAATTGACTGACTTTATTGGTAGATTTAAGCATTTACATGCTTAGATTTCTTATCATGATCCTAATATTGATATTCGACATATGTTCATTTCAAATTTACAAAAGGATATTAGAGATAAGATCCCGCTTACTAAATTTACCTCCTTTCAACAATTGTGTGCAACACTTCACCATTATCAATTACAAGTGAGTCAGTTTGAGATAAAAACTCCAATGGCTCCTGTTCCAGTTGATAAGAGTGACAATGCTCATAATCCTAATAAGTTTTAGAAACCTAAAAACTATGTCAAGATTAATAAACATATGAATGCGGTTGTTGATCAAGTTGCGGCTACATCCAATAATGCTACCTCTGCATCCACCGCTTTTCGTATGAATCGTACATTTACTCCTCTCTCTGAAACTTTACATTCTATAATGAGTAGGTTGTTAAGTGATAATATGATTGGCTTGCCTCCTATTTGACCTCTTCTTCCTACCATGATAGCTTCAAAATCCTTTGATTCTAAAGCTTTCTACCAATACAATCACCAGAATGGCCATGATACTAAAAACTGTTATTCTCTAAAGCATAAAATTCAAGACTTAATGGATTCTAAAGCTTTAAATGTTGATAATTTTGATGGTAATGGGAATAAATCTATTTCTCCTCCTAATCAAAACCTTCAAATCTATACCAAGCCTTTACCTACACATGATAAGAATACTATAGCTCAACCATCTTCTATTGATATCATTTATGATTCAAAGATGGACGATCTTAATCATATTGTCAATCATGAGGAGAGTGTTGTGCCATCTCAACTTACTGTTCAAGATCCTTCACTTCCACTTCAACTTCCAGTTCCACCTAAACATCAAAAACAAACTAGGGATAAGTGACCTAGGGAACTTTTAATTACCTTTGATGATTCTGAAACAATTAAAGCTCCCGATGGTCCCCTTTATATCTATGCTAGGATTACTAAGATACCTAATCATATTTGTCTAGTTCATCCCACATCTTTAATAAATGTCATTACTGAGGAAAATATCTTTATGAAAGGACTACAATGTGATTATTATGATCCATCTGATGCATGGATCCAAACATGTAATGGTTTTCTTTATCCCGCACTTGGTTCTATTAACTTACGTGTTGAACTTTGTGGTAAAGTTGTAGACACTAGCTTCATCATTATCCCTACTTTTGATCAATTTCAAATAAAATTTGGTTTACCTTGGATAAATGCTATGCATGCTATCTCTTCTCCCATTCATAAATATCTTACATTCATTCATAATGGAGAAGTCAAGACGATTAATCATAGTTTGTATCAACCTTCTAGGCCTAGAGATTGTGCTACTCTTGATTTCCTTTGGCCCACATTACCTAAGTCATGTCCTCCTCGCCCTGATCATCTCTTTCGCTCATACCAAGCTTACAAACATTGCAAAATTGTTGATTTAAGTATACCTCGGATAAATCCTAACCGTGGTCTTTTGCCTACACCTTCCATACCTCCTTTGTTAATTACTTCTAATTCTACTACTCAAAATTCTACTGTTTCATCACAACCTATTGAGAATCCTCCCATAGAACCTATGAAGGAAACTGTGTTCATTCCTCCTAGTTCTCAACATGTGGTAAGCAAAGCTAAACGTAATAAATCTACTAATGAACATCGTAAGAAGCGTAGAGCTAATGCTAGAGCCTGTGCTTCTGCTATTTGAAACTCCTTACCTTCTTTTGATCAACCTATGCCTGATGTATCGAAAGAAGTCAATATTCATAATGATGTTAAGATGAATGAGTATGATGATCCTATTCGTATCTTAGAACCTATTTCAATCAACCTTGATGATGAGGACACTCTTGATGATCCTATTGATCTTAGTGATAAATACAAGACCATTGATCTTGATATTGATCTACCTCATATGCTTTCAATTCTGTTAACAATTGATCTTGATAATGATATAGTCCCTCTTGCGAGTTGCCCACCTTCCATCAATAACATAAACCAAGATGGGGAGGGTCGACAATGTTCTTGATTGGCTTATCTTTTATGGTAGCCTTTTTTATGTTTTCATGTTATAATGTGCTTCTCCTGTTATGTATTTTGTAAATGTTTGTTAGACTCTTTTATACGACCCTTGTTACTTTTTCGGTGCAAGGTGATAAAGGAATCAAACTTGTCGTACAATTCCTCTATATGTATCTTTATTCTTCTATATGTTGTTTCATGTACTTGTGATATTATTTGTAACTATTTTCCTTGTGTATTCTTCTTGGATCTATGACATGGTAGCACTAATTCTTTTTGGTCTCCAAGTTTTGGTCCGAAAATATTCTTCTTTGTAACTCTTAAGTTTCTTTCCTCCATTGTGATTGTAGTTCTACTTTCTTTGGAGAATGATGTCAATTCATTTGCAATAATATATTATTTCTATATACATGTTATCTTATGATCATACTGACCCCACAATAGGTAGATCTCTTCTGTGCTCTTGTGTATGTTTATGTTTTATTTCCCTTGAGTTGTCTTTGTTTGGGGGAAACTCATACTGGAAACATAATCGGTAGAGTTGTTTATATTTATGTTAAAACCATTGCTCCTGTTAAAGTGTTAGCAATGACTTTAATGTGGGGGCATACACTCTACTCACTTTTTGCACACACACATGTTCAAAATATTTTCAAGCACTTAAAACTTTTTCCCTTTATGGATTAAAAACTAATCCTTAAAGCACGGACACTTTACATTTTTAGGATCTCTTGATCCCTCCAATTTAAATTTACACAGATCTCTCGATCCCGCCAGTTTTTAATTTACAATATTTTTGATCCCTTTAAGCATGGATCTCCCTGATGGGTTGACTAGTGAATAGCCACATTCACTAGGCAGTTCAAATCCATATCTCCAGTTATTCTTTTTGTGTGGTTCACAATGGGACATAAGTTCTCATTGGGCAAGATACTCACACTCTCTCTTTCTCTCTTTAACTGAGTGATGTCTCTCTTATTTTGATCTTAGGGTTGATAAAGACTTAAGTGTGTTGGGGGCTTGAGGATTTCTTTGTCCCTTTTGGTTCCAATAAGATTGTCTATTCTGTATGTTCTCCTTAACCAAGAGTTTGTGTTGAGCTCATACTCTTGCTAAAGTGGGGGCTAAATGTATAGTTGGAAAATGGAAGCACTTCCATGATAGACTTGTTTAGCCTTCTGAGTAAGTGGTTTGGGGTCATGAAAAGAACCTTGAATGGGTTCCTGATCTTTGACCTTGCTTTCCCCCTGTTCTGCCCCACTTTCCACTTCTTTCCAACCTAATTTCTGCATTCTAGACTGCAGACTTGAGATCTTGGACCTCAAGGTCAGGGTCAACCTTTTTGGTCTATTTCAACCTCGACCCTGACCTGGGTCAAGGTTGACCTCGACCTTGACCTATGTCAAGGTCAACCTCAACCTTGACCCAGGGTTTAGATCCTGAGGTCTAATAGTTTCTGGATGTCGGTCTTTGCAAAAGTTGTTTCCTAATTTTGGGTCTGCTGTTTTGGGTTCCAAAGCATCAATTCCTAAATTATATTTAATATAGGTCCTCTCCTAAGGGTAAAGGCTTTAATAGGAATAATTATCCTATGTCCACCTCCTTAGAAGATTGTGCCCTAGTTTCATATAAAAGGGAGCTTTCTCCTCTCATTTTCTCTAAATTTTCTAATCGTGATCAAGCATTCTCAAACTATCATCAAGTGCAATTCCAGAAAGCTAAGGAGAAATAATTCAAGCAAGCATTCATCCATCCTCAAGCATTCTAGCATCCATTTTCATGAAGGAGATCTATTGGAGGCCATTGAAGGATTCAAGCTACATAGCGCCCTTTTGGTGATCTCTCCATCCACCTTCTTCCAAGCCTCTTCCAAATCAAGAACCCATTCAAGACTTGGTGTTGGAGATCTACAAGAAAGAGATTGAAGACATCCTACATTCTACATTCCATGTTTTTTTTGTACACTTCTGGATACACGGATTTGAATCCACCACAAGGAATTTTTTACAAGCAAGGTGAATTTATGAATTTACTTACATTTACTTCTGTAATTTCAATTACATATATTTAAGGTTAATTCCAAAATTGGGGTTTGACTAAGGAAAACCCCTCCCCCCTAACAAAAAAACCTATTTTTCTTGTAGGTACATGTTTGGGACTGTGGATTTGGACTCAGATTTGGATACCCTTTTCGGCTTTCTTTCGGGCTCCGCGAATATATTTTATGTCGATGCTGTGCAGGTCAGGGTCAACATAATTGGGTCAAGGATGAAATTTATGGGTCAAGGTTGAACTTTTTCATAAGACGGTGTCAGATCAGAAAAAGATTTCTGGGTTTTTTCATCTCTGCATTCTGGTTCTGGATCATACTTCAGATTTTCTAGAAATAGTCTAGAGAACTCATAAAATAGCATTCTTTGATCTGCAATTCTTTAAGGTTGGTTCTTCTTCTCATCCTTTTCAATTACTATCATATATCATATATATATAATCAATTAACAAAATTTAAGATCTCCCTCTTTGTTCTCTTTTCCAAATGGTTGATTCATTTGTTCATTAATCCCTCTTTTGGGTTGATCAACTTGGATCTTTCATTTGTGCATTTGGGGATAAATGTGGAACATCTTATCTTCCTCATAATCACATTTCAATACAAACACAATTTAAATGTAAAGGTTAGAGAAATACACAATCAAACCCTAACAAAACTAAATAAAACAAAAGAAAGATTTTTCTTCCTTTACATTTTCATGAACCCGCGATAGACAACTCTTTCTTTTTGGTGTTAGATTTACATGTTTATGCTAGATCCTGTATGTTCTTTCAATTACATTCAAAATTAATAAATCAAAATCTTATGTTAAGTTCATTTGCATTATATTGGTGTATGAGATTTACCCACTCTACTCCTACTTATAGTATCTGGGTTAGAAGAAGCCGTAGACTTATGTGCTCTTTCGATCTCAAGTCTTCCTCTCCTTTCCTTAGGATTCCCGATGATAATTTGGTAACTCATGATTCCAATCCTTCTATGGAGCATAACTCTTCTCACTCATCTCATGATGAGGATGATGCTTTAAGAGTTCCTCCTTAACAAGTGCAAAACCTTTCAACAAAACTTGATAAAAGGGGAAATTGGCTTATCCAAGAAAACCATAATCAAGATTCTAACCAAGATTCTATCTATGCATACCGAGAGCATCTACAAAGGGCGTGTTACTATATATGTGCATACTACATATATAATTTTTTGATACTAATGCCTAAGACTGAGAATGTTACTCCATATGAGTTTAAAGCTTGTCATTAGTATTCAAGTATACAAATTTCTAGTCGGTAACATAGTCATGAATAGACTAGTCAGTAGTGATCACCAAGCAGAAGAGTTAATTGAGTGTAGAGATAACCGAGTGCAGTGATCACTGAGTAATGGACTTACCGAGCACCAAGTAGTATACACCAAGCAGAGAGATACATCGAGCACTGAGAGACAATATTTACTGAGTAAACTAGCGGTTACATGAAAGTTTTTAAAGGCACATCAATGTAGGTAATAAATTTTTGCCGAGTTGGATAACAATTTTCAATGATCGAGGAGGATATTAATTATGAATGCAATCGTTAATTGTTTATGTCTCATATGTATAGATGATCAAGGTAAATTTTGTACACCATTGATCTTAGGTTTTCTAAGATTTTGTAAACCCTAATTAGGTCAAGACGTTTAATATAACTAAGGATAAGATGTCATTTTCACAAGTATTATGATCAAATTATGATCAAGTAGTTGCTGCACCAACGCCATCAAAATATCAGAGAAGGGTTTTAGCACAAGGATTTCATTGAATCATTCAGTTTTCATAACAAAGACAAGGTTATCGAACATTACAAAAGGTATTATCAGTCACAACAAGGTGATAAGTTTATTGTACTTAAAGGATCTTTTATCCACAATATTCAAATTGTATTTGTTAGGATCAAATTTTTTTTACTCTCTAACAATTGTAACAGACCCAAAAATCTCTTAACAGAGTAGTCTTAACCATCTTTGTCTCTCAAATTTCATCAATATTCTTTGATGATTTTTTCTACACAACCTTAAATTGATGAGGATTGTCGTCAGAATCATCGTTTTCATCCTTATTCCTTACATATTTCTTTCTCTGTCTCATTTCTATGTTCTCGGTTTCCTTGTTTGATAAGTAATTTTTTGTGATGACCTAGATATCATAGAAAATCCTTTCTTTAAAGGTGGTGAATCTATTGTCACAGATTGTGATCTTGTCCTTGGTGGAGATCCAGTCTTTATGCTTTTTCCCTTTTTTCCTTTGGTACCTCTACTTTTTCTTCATCAGGCTCGGGGGCATCAACATCTTGTTCTGGTTATTCATCTTTACTGATTGAGGTTTACTCCTTGGTATCATCAACTGACTTATACGGTTCTTCATCAGTGATAGAAAATTTTATTTTTAAGTTTTTAACTATCTTGGTCTTCTTCCTGCTCATCTTTTCAAATTGTAATCCAATTGAGATTCGGGTCTTATCTTTTTCATATGTGCTAAATTTCATGGCATATTTGTCAACTAGTTGTTTTGATAACTTTTCTATTTCTTCTGAAGCTAAATCAATATCTAATTCATAATCCATTGGATGTAGCCATGTTACCCTCAGTTGTACTTCTTTGATAAGAGTAGTATATGAGTCAACTAGAAAATAGATTTCATCATTATATTTCTCTACTAGCTGCATTGGTATCCTTGATCTCTTTTCCATTCTTGCTTTGATCTTAGGAAAATAATAATTCATAACAGGTTCAAAATTTGTCCCTAGACTTGTAATGAAGTCACCAATTTACAGTGTAATCGGTGGATTTGTCTTCCATTTCACATTACCAATGGAGGGAAAAAAATTTTGCTGATAGAAGAATGTACATAGTAGGAGAGAACCAAACTTACATGTGTTAGATCTAGCTGATAGGATTGTTCTCATTTTCTCTTCAAGTTGTCTTTGCAACAACTCATCTAGGTCAAGTTGTCAACCCTTCTTTACAATTTTGTATTCTATGTCAACAGCTCCACATGCAATGTTGTTGAGTCTGCTTGACTACAAGATCTTGTATGCAATAACATATGCACTGAACCTAAGTTCAGGATCACTGATGGAGTTGATCCGTAGACCTCTACCATCCCACTTAGATCCTATAAGGTTGTCAATCTGGGTTCTAGCTGGTGTCATACGGATTTTGATTTATCCGTTGTAGGATACCTTCTTACTGCATGTATAACGTCTTTGCTGATCCTTTTCAGTTCATCCAGCAAAATATTTTTATCATGAACTCAGCTTAAAACAATGTGTATCCATTCAGTTCTGAATACCTTCAATAAATTTAGGGAATTGGATAACCCTTTCACTTCCAGATGTTTCTGATCATCTTTGAGTTTAGCATCCATGCAAAGAGACTGGTATGTCGATATAGGATCAAAATCCCCTATTTCACTGATCTTGCAGTGAATGTATGCTTGAAAATCTGAGATAAAAGAACCCTAGGCCGTATCATGGAGAACACACCTTTGTCATCGGGTTGTGCTGCAACGTGAGAATGTATCTTGTAATTTGACTTTGTGCAAGTGGAATTCTTAACTAGAATTACCTTCTTCTCTTTATCCATCATTTCCTTCATATTTTGAGATGAGGATGCCATTGATTTTGATTTAGGGCTTCCACAAAAGAATTCAAAATGACTCGATGAGTGCAAATGCGTGCAATTTCTAGCCTCGAACTGCTCAAAATAAGTTTAGAAACTATGCAAAATAGTTTAAAGTGCTCTGCTATGTATTCACTTTTAATTCCTTTATTTTTCTCTCTAATCACTATGTGAACAAATGAGTTTACAACCCATAAATTTATACCAAATAACTTTAGTTGGTGCAATAAATGCTCATTACCAACCACTCGGTAGACAAACATATACTCAGTTAATACTAATGATACTTTGGCTTGGTGAGTATACCAAATGCTTGGTTGCCTTAGCAACTCGGTTGTCTCTCACATATTCATCAACTATCATGTACTAGCTCGATATAAATTAACCAACTCAACTAGATCAAAGTATTCTAAAATATAATACCATAGTGCATCTTAACTCATGATAATTTGGCATTTGTACAATGAATATAGGAACTGATGTAAGATATAGCTTTGTAAAACATAGTTCCATACCTACTTGTATTGCTTAGGTGGAGACTGTGGAATCACTTTATCCATGAGATGAGGTGTCACTGACTGTTGTTCTTGGTCCATCATTATCATTTGATGCTCTTTTCCACATTTTATTTTTGATCCTCACAATTTCTTCAATTGTATTCCCATTTCCATAAGTATTTATTCTTTCTGCATAATCTCTTCTTAAGTGACTGACCTTATGAAAGTGTGAACAAGCCATACCATAAATTGACCAATTCCTAGACTTAGTTCATCATTGTCTCATACAAATTTCTTCTATATGTCAATATTTACCACATGTTGTGCAACTAGCCAAAGTGTTATAATCCCAAGCATAAGCATTACCTTGACTTCTTAGTTGATTTACCTTTTCTTCTTGTCCTTTAGGTTACTAGATTTTCTTCATGTTATTCATGCATGCTTATGATGTGTGACCATGCATGTTGCAAGTTTGACAATATTTATCCGTGTATGATTTCTTCTATTTTTTTTTCAACTTGGATCTGCATTCATGTGCTTGAT
Source organism: Thuja plicata (assembly GCA_018584345.1). NCBI lineage: Eukaryota > Viridiplantae > Streptophyta > Pinopsida > Cupressales > Cupressaceae > Thuja > Thuja plicata. The sequence goes on from MU226850.1 coordinate 55,380, forward strand.
TCCCATTCTTATTATAATTATATCAATTTTAATTGAAAATAGGAGAGTTTCTAGAAATATATTTTTATTTTCTCCTGCAAACATTTGATGTGTGGCCTAGTTTTCCACAGTGACGGAAAGAGGGCTTCTTAGGCTTCGAATTGGAATACACATTCCTTTTCTCAGCTTGATTTGACAATGCTCCTTTCTCGGTATACCCTAATCTAGTATTTGTGTTCAGTCTTCTTTGATAGTTCAGAAATTCATCCATTCTCTTAGTCCTCTCTTCAAATCTCTTAATCATTTCATTATGTTGTTGTAGAATCTTCAATTCATTTCTCAGTTTTTCATTCTCTTCTTTCAATACACCAATGTCTTCTAGTCTTCTAGCGAGCTC
>MU226850.1:55855-72031 GCA_018584345.1 Thuja plicata
ATTGTCTCATACAAATTTCTTCTATATGTCAATATTTACCACATGTTGTGCAACTAGCCAAAGTGTTATAATCCCAAGCATAAGCATTACCTTGACTTCTTAGTTGATTTACCTTTTCTTCTTGTCCTTTAGGTTACTAGATTTTCTTCATGTTATTCATGCATGCTTATGATGTGTGACCATGCATGTTGCAAGTTTGACAATATTTATCCGTGTATGATTTCTTCTATTTTTTTTTCAACTTGGATCTGCATTCATGTGCTTGATTCCCATTCTTATTATAATTATATCAATTTTAATTGAAAATAGGAGAGTTTCTAGAAATATATTTTTATTTTCTCCTGCAAACATTTGATGTGTGGCCTAGTTTTCCACAGTGACGGAAAGAGGGCTTCTTAGGCTTCGAATTGGAATACACATTCCTTTTCTCAGCTTGATTTGACAATGCTCCTTTCTCGGTATACCCTAATCTAGTATTTGTGTTCAGTCTTCTTTGATAGTTCAGAAATTCATCCATTCTCTTAGTCCTCTCTTCAAATCTCTTAATCATTTCATTATGTTGTTGTAGAATCTTCAATTCATTTCTCAGTTTTTCATTCTCTTCTTTCAATACACCAATGTCTTCTAGTCTTCTAGCGAGCTCGTTATTCACTCTATTTTCCTCATGATTCATAACAACCAATTGATTGGTGATCTCAAAGTAATGTTCAGTAAGTATCAATATCTCAGATTCCTTTTCTTGTAACTTTTCAGTCAACTGTCTTCTATCATCAACAACCATGTTTCTATCTTGTTCAGGTGCATCATTCAAGACTGTAACCATTCTAACCATTTGTGTATCTTGACCGATCTGTAGTGCTTTCACTTTTTTAGTAAGTTGTTGATTTCTCTTAGATAGCTTTGATATGATTCCTTCAGATGCATCATATATGCTACCAGATTCAGATCGAGATGTGTCAAATGGGTCATGAATCTCTTCTTCCTGATAATCAGTCTCATGATAGTGAAGTTCCATGTCCTTTCTCTTAATCAAAATCTCCCTGAGTTTCTCTTTGGCTTCTTTGAATTGTTCGACATAGATCCGCAACTATAAATTCAAATTTTCAATAGTTTTATCAAGCGCATACCTTTCCATTATAAGATCTTTTCTCTTTAGTGATTAAAATTTATAAACAAGAGAACTATCTTTGATACCAATTGTTGGGATAGTGGAGAGGTCTATATTGAGAGGGGAGGGATGAATAAGTACCCTGAAAAAAATTTCAACAAATATTTGTAACCAAATATTCTAATATAACTGACTGAGTAGATTGCATACACCAAACATGTAATGTCACTGCTGAAATGTAAATGCATGTAATGTAAACAATAAACATACATCAAATTTGAGTACACATGACACTAGTATTTGGTATTGCAGAAAACCCCTGTTAGATTGTAAAAACTACGTTGGGGATGAGACTGACAAAACTTCACTACTACAGTAAATAAAGTATCATGTTAAAGCTTACAAAGATTGATCACTTCTGGTGACCTTACCCTGTTAGGAGTAAAAATAAGAATGATTAGATCTACCTCAAGTGAGGATTTAGAAACACAATTTATGTGTACACTCATTTAAGAGATATTTACAAAGACAGTTAAGTCTACTCTCTTAGGATATTTCAGTATTGTTACAATTGTGAGAGAGTAACAAAATTGTGTGATCTGAATGAATTACAATCTCTATATTGTGGATACAGATCCTTTAATTGCATACAAATCGATCACCTTAATGTGAATGATAAAACCTTCTATTCTCCTCTACTTGGTAGCCTTGCCTCTATTTTGAAAACTTAATTTGACAATGTAGTCCTTGTCCAAAAACCCTTGTCTTATCTCTGATGTCCATAGCACAGCAACTACTTGATCATTACTTGATCAAAATACATTACAAATGACATCGTAACATTACATATATTATCAACCACATTCTCATTCACTTTCCTTACATGACTCTGGTCTAGACAAAAATTATGAGTATTATGAGACTAAATTGGGTCTTCATGGAGGACTTGGGCCAATTCGTATGCAACTTGGGAAACCTCGTGAAGCACCCACTTATCAACACCCTGTGGAGGCTGTTTCCCCCACATATCTGTTGGAGCTTTTGGAAGGAAAGGAACAACTAGGTTTTTAGAGGGGAGGAAAAAGATCCTAATGGGATGACAAGACTGGCTGTGAATCTACTGAAGGACAACCTTTCTACCTGACGCTGGAAATCCCCCCTCCCCCCAAGAGTTTTGACTATTTGGTTGCTAAGGATTGGAAACTACCTCCCTCCTTCTATGAGTTTGACTACTCCAAGGTTTTGGCGAGACAGAATACCAAATGGTCCCCCTCGGAGGAAAATTTCACCAAATTGAACTTTGACGGAGCTGCCTCCAGTGGATCTGGTGCTGGAGAAGGTATCTTCTGTGACAAAAATGGCAAGATGATAATTTCTTATGCTATAAATCTTGGATAGGGGTCAAATAACATGGCAAAAATTTTTTCCCTCTTATGGGGCTTTAAGGTTGTGGTTACCTCGGGAGTTAAAAGACTAGTCATAGAAGGGGACTCCAAAATCATTATTGAGATGGTTAAGGGAAACTTTAAAGCTGGTTGGAGGCTATCTAATCTATTGTAGGACATCTAGTCACTGCTCCTCAGATTTGATGATTTTAAATTACAACACATTTTCTGGGAGGGAAATGCGGTGTCTAACAAGCCGGCAGCCACGAGGCTTCATCAATAAGGCCTTAGATGCTGGAGAAACTTGGGCTCCCTTTCCAAGCAAATTTCCTTGCTTGTCAAAAAAGAAAAGATTTAACCTATGGAGTACAAGGTTGAATTTGATTGGATGGGAGAGGTGGTGGATAGAATCACGAGGATTGGGCGGAATTCAAATTTTAAAAAAGTTATGGGGAAGGATTTTAATATTTTTAGAAGTCTGAAAAGACGGGCTCTTAACTCTAATTTAGGAAAAAGTATGGGGTTTTTCAAATTTGAAACTGACATGGAGAATAACACAAGGCCAGAAGTGCTTGACAAGATGGATGAGGTTAAGTGGTGCATTAATTATGGGAAAGGTAATAATTTTAGGATACGTGAAAAATCTGCAATTACTTTGGCTAACCTTGTGACCGGTACTTGCCATTCCATTAAAAAATTGGATTTTATTCCCAACTGGTTTTTTGTCTTGTGTATTTCTAGCCTCTGGTTTTGTGTTGGTACCTTCTGTAAGACTCTAGTTCAGAGAGTATTGGGCGGAGGAGTGAAGGGTGGAATGTCGATGGAGATACAGATTAAGGTTAATCCTAAGTATAGCTCTGATATGGGCGGCGATATGGTGAGGGTGGAACCCTCCAGGATTGAGGTGGGTTTTCTCAAAAACCAGTGTGCGGTAACCTATCTAAAGGAGGGTGGGTTTTATCCCTTCATGGAAGCTATGGGAGGATGTGATGAAATTATCTCCATGTAGCTAGTTAAGACTTGGAATGAGTGCAAAGTTACTATAAATGGTATTACCTTCGAGGTAAACAAAGAAGTTATAGCCCAAGATAGGGGGATTTCTACATAGGGGAAGAAGTGGAAAAAGATTACGAAGAGCTGTGATGACTCTGGCAAGGTGAGATTCTTCAAGAAAATGGAGGTTATGGTTCCAATCCATGGAGGATTTAAAAGGGAGGAGCTTCCTAGCCCATGGAATGATGTCTGCTTCATTCTCATGAAGTATATTACACTGGAAGGTCATTCTGGCACTTGCTACAACTACCACTTTCCCCAGGTTAATCACTTCAGGTATAATGATACTATATCCTTCCCATTTTACTTGCTTCACTCTCTTGAAGCCATAGTTTTGTATGTGAGAGAAAAGTTAAAAGCCAGGAAAAACTATTGCATCCTCCATCAAGGGCTTATTCTCTGCCTCTATAATTTCCACCTTGCCCTGTGTCCCCGTAGAATTGTGTCTTTACAGGGTATTACCATGCCAACTGTGAATGGCCCTAAGGAGGTGACAGGTGCCCATTCTAACCCCTCATCTTCCTCCAAAATCCTAAAAAAATCTAAGAAGGCAAATGTGGGGTCCACGGGTGGCACCCAAATCACTATTGAGTCTGAGGAGGACGAGGAAGATAATGATAGTAGAAGGAGGTCCCACATAATTGGTATAACTCGCTTCAAGAAGAAAGAGGTTAGGAAGCGTTACATTGAAGATGAGGAGGAAGCTGAAGAGTCAGAGAAGGAGGAGGTTAAAAAATTAGCACCAATGGAAACACTAAAAAGGGAAAGAAAAGAAAGATCAAGGAGAAAGAAAAAGGCAAGGACCCTCAAGATCTGGATGGGGATAAGAAGAGCCACGACTCTCCCCAAGTATTGGCCAACTTCATTCTGCCCACCATGGACCTTTCCAAGAAGAAGTTATTTGAAGATAAGACTATGGACTCGCAGAACATATCCCCATTGTCTGTGGACCCTAGGTGATGGTTGAGGAACCCAAGATGGAGGAGAAAACCAAAATTGAGACCCCGAACGTTAAGGAAATGGTGATTGAGAGTATTTGGAACATGGCGAATGAAATAAAACTCTTCGGGCTTCCTCCTTGGACTCAATCTCTAAAATGGATCTGAGGGAGGTCAAGGAGGAAATTAAAAATATGTCTGAAAGCTTCAACAAGGTGGCTGAGTTCACGGTCAAAGTTATGCGTTCGGTGGCTACCACTCTCCATCTTCTGCAAATGGCGAAGAAATCTACCCAGGGGGAAGAAAACAAGAATGAGAAGTTGTTCCAATTCCTTGCGGAGGATTAGCTCAAGTTGTTGCTGGAAAATGGGGGTAAAATCCCTAATTAACCTTCTCCTTTTTTCCATGCTTTTCTTTGTTGTTGATTTCTGTTGGCTAGCCATTGAGGGCCTTGTTATGATTATGCTAAACTATTACTATGGGTTTAGACTTATTTCCTACTTTACTGTTAAAAGTAATTCCTGCCTTTATGTTTGTTACTTTGAAACTTACTTTCACAGACTGGTTACCAGCTTCAAGGTGAAGTTGGGGTCTGTTAGAGATTACTCTTGCTACTGGTTTATATTTAATTCTTGCTATACTATTAATCGCAATTCCTGCTTTACTATTAATTAATTTGATACTTACTTTCACAGACTGGTTACCAGCTTCAAGGTGAAGCTAGGGTCTTTTAGGGAGTGCAGGCTGGTTACCAGCTCCATGGTGGATTTAAGGCCTGTTAGTTTTATTTTCTGGTTTTTGATGTTAAAAAAAGGTATTGGGTGAGGGTGCTTTGACCCCCCGTGCTGTGCTGGTTTTCTGTTGGTAGTCTGCACTTCTTGTGCTGCCTATGACTGTTCAAGTCAGCCCCCTTGTCTTGGCTTCTTTTTTAATCAAAAACATTACATATATCAAACTCCTTGACCTAATTAGGGTTTTACAATAACTTACAAAACCTAAGATCAATGGTGTAAAAAATTTACCTTGATCATCTAAACATATGAGATATAAACAATTAATGTTGTGAATCCATAATTGATGTTCTCCTCGATTATTGTAAATTATTATCCAAGTTGGAAAAAATTTGTTACCTAGATTGATGTTCCATAACAAACTTTTATGTGACCTCTGGTCCACTCGGTAAATGTTGTCTCTTAGTGCTCAGTGTTCTCTATGTATCTTGGTTTTATTATGTATCTCAATTATACTGTGTATCTTGGTTATACTATATATCTCAGTTTACACTACTTCTCGGTAAAGTCTATCTGCTCGATAGTCATTGCACTCAGTTAACTCTGCGCATGATCAGTGCTCTCGATTAACTCTTCACTTTGGTGATCATACCGATTAGTCTTGTCTATGAGTCTGTTACCGACTGTCCATTTGAGTGCATGGATACTAATGACAACCTTCAAAGCTCATTTGGAGTAACATTTCCCTTATTCATATTTGACATCTCCAATGAAATAAAGGCTACAAAAAACTATCTAATTGATTAAGAAGATATAATAGACTATATGATTCTTTGACCATAAGGCCTAGAATCTAGATTTTTTGGGTTCCCCACTCAACAAAAATGAACTAAAAAATACAAATAGATTGAGATAAATAATATTATAATAATTAAAAAATGATCAATTACCTTTATATTGTTAGTGAGTAGTACTAGAAGTCAACAATTCATGAGTGCTTGTTCCTAGCCTAAAACTTCACTATTGATTGGAATTTAGAGCTCAAAATTAACCAAATTATGTAAAATTAAAACTCAAATTTGATTGTATTTATACCAATCCTATATTCGGTAAATTTAGTGGTAATTTTAAATGGCTTGTACATTTGGAAAATCCCGCTTAACTCTATGTAAGGTGGGAAAATGGAGAACTTTAAATAGGGTTTTGAACAATGGAGATTTACACATAAAACATACCCTATGCCTCATTTAACCACTTACATTTACTTGTTATGATAAGGAATGTAAATCTGGAAATGTTTGTAAATAATAATTGAATAAAGAAATAAAAAGTACTTATCTTGAAAAAGAATTTGCTGTAAACCCTGTCAAACAATCTCAGAAATTGTTGATTTCCGCAATCCTGAACCGAAATTGTGAGATCTACAAAACATAGATTTCTTTTCAAATATGGCTCAGTTTGAATTTGACCCAAAATAGAATGTCGATCCTGACCCAAAATAGAATGTTGATCTTGACCCAAAACAAAAAGTTGATCCTGACCCAGAACAAAAATTTGACCTTGACCTGCACAGTCTGACGGAAAATCTTTTTTCAGATCTTGAAATTTTGTCGAAAAGGGTATCCAAATCTGCACTTGAATTTGTTGTCCTATATCAGTACCTACAAGAAAAGTGGGTTTCTTTTGTTGGGGGGGAGGGGTTTTCCTTGGTCAAACCCGAGTTTTGGAATTAACCTTATAATATAATTTAAATTGCATAAATAAACAAAGAAAATAAATGAATTCACCTTGCTTGTAAAGAAACCCTTGTGGAGGATTCAAAGCCTTGAATCTACAAGTATGCATGCACCAAATGAATGTAGAGTATAAAATGTAGGATGTAGGATGTCTCAAATCAATTTTTTGTAGATCTTCAACACCAATCTTGAATGGATCTTGGAAGAGGAGGAGGCTTGCATGGATGTGGATGGAGAAATCTTCAACAAGAGAGCTCCATAGAGCTTTGAATCCTTCAATGGCTACCAATGGATCTCCTTGAATAATTGGATGCTTGAAGGCTTTCTTTAATAGGTTATACATAGAGTTTGGATGGATGGAATTACATCTTGCCTCTTAGAGAGAATGAGAGGAGAAAACTTCGTTATATACCAATCTAGGTCAAATCTTCTAGAGAGGCCTACATAGGAGAATTAAATTCCCATTAGACCCACACCCCTAGAAGTGGACCTATATTAAATATAATTTCAAGATTCATTGCCTCGAAGACCGAAATTGCGGACTTGGAAGCGGGAAACAATTCTTTCCAAACCCCAATATCCAGAAACTTTGGGATCCTAAAATTTGGACCCTAGGTCAAGGTCGAGGTCAACCTTGACCTAGAAGGTTGACCTTGACCATGAGGTCAAGAATCTCAGAATCTCAAAGTAGAATTCTAGAAAAGGTAGTAGAAAAGTGGAAAATAGGGCATAATCTAGGGGAAAAAGCAGATCCAAGTCAAAGACCCATTCAAGGCGCTTGACATGACCCAAAACCAATTTCTCGGGGGGCTAAACCAGTCCAAAATGGAAGTGCTTCCATTTTCCAATGATACACTCTAACACATTTTATATAAATATAGGGTGAATCAAACCTCCAAAAAAACACATACATTAAAATTTTCAGGGCGATTTATGAACCATCCTCTGGTATGAACTTGTAATACAATTGACAAATATTGTATTATATAAAGACACGCTTTCAAAAAATGCCTAGCAAATTGGGTCCTCATGTAAATAGAACTTTTTATGGCTTTGGACAAATTATGGCCATTAATTACAACATGTTTCCAAAATTGTTGGAAAAATAATAGATAGGCCTCTTGAAAAGGGTGGATTTTATTGGTGATATCCTTATACTAGTACAATTAATTAATTTAAAAATTGGATGAAGAGAAGTGCGTTTGACTAAAATATTATAAAGCTAGGGTGAACTGGCCACCCCATTCAATCTATAATTATTCGTCATTTTTGAAATATCGACATGAAATATTCACCAATTGGTGAATATTCACCAGTATAGTATTTTTTTGAATTGGAGTGCATCCTCTTAGTTGTTGGACTAAGGGTGAAATACGTGTTCAATTTTTGTAGCTAAACATAAGCTATGATTTTTCCCAATCAATCAAAATTTTGGTGCGTTACTTTATTTACTTTATGTTTTAGGTCTATATTTAGAGGTCTTCTTTTTTTTCTAGGTGTCTCATGCCTATTCTCTTATCAAAATTCTCTAAATGTTATGAATTCATCAATGGTGTTATTTGTAGTTTGGCCAACTCCTTTCTCCATTGGAGTATGCCCTGTAATTAGAAAAGGAGGTTTGGGTACTCTAGATGTTGAAGCCTCATTATTCTCTGGGTGGTTTAAACTTATGTCTCTTCCGTTTGAAGTATTATTTGTATAGTAATTTATGGATTTACCTATGTTTTGAAATGCCTGGAGTACTTGGTTTTATTTTTCTATTTGGTTTGTGAGGGTTTAATGGGTTTGTTCCATGAAATTTCTAAGTTTATTGGTTAATTGTTCTACCATGGAAGCACTTCCCCTTGTTCATTGATAGGTTTGCATGAACTATATTTCATAAGATGGAAATACTATGCTCTGATACCAATTGTAACATTCCCAACTATTGAGTCCATGAATTGTATCCCAAATTAGTAATTCCACAATATAATTTGATAAAATGACATAGATTGTTGGAATTGGTTCTATAACTTTTGATGGAAAACATAACACTAGAAATGTTTACTACGTGAAGGGTTTATGCCATAATCCTTTGAGTGTTGGAAAAATATGTGAAAATGGTTACAATGTTGTATTTTAGGATTATGGTTGTGAGATCCAAAAGAGATCTCGAACTATTATTATAGATGGAAAGAGGACAAGTGAAAATATGTATCAACTAGAAGGAGCTAAAAAGAGTGTCTTAGTATCTTAGTTTAATGAAATCTCTCTGGCACTAGAGGATGTGTCACATCAACTTTGACAATTTGATGAGGATAAGTTCAACAAGTGCAATTAGAGATTTTTCAATACCGGCCACAAAACTAGAAAACAATATTTACGAAGGATGTCAAGAAGGCATGGGGTCTTCACTAAAGGGGAAATACAATATCACATGCATTCATATTGGGGGGTTTAAAATAGGAAAAAGGGGTAAAATTATTGCATAAATACTAGGGAGGGAGGTTTGTTTAGGGTGGGGAGTGGGGGTTTATGTAGGAAAACAGGTGTGGGGGGTACTGGAGGGGGGTGAAAAAAGGGAGTTTGGGGCAATATTTTTTGAACATAGGGGGATTATTTAGTATGCAATGAATGCACGTGCTATTTTTAAGGTTGACTAAGTGAAGCCCCTGTGCAAGAAGGAAAGTAGACAAGAAAGGCGTTCAAAGGAAAAGATCATTCTTCTACCAATTTTTTGGATCTTGTACAGACTGACCTATCTAGTCCAACCAGAAGAAGAAGGTTACAAGGTGAGAGATATTTCATGCTTTTAATTAATGATTATTCTAGATTAACTTGGGTTGCATTTTTAAGAGAGAAATCATAAGAATTATAAGAAAAAAACATATTCAAAGAAAGAGTTGACAATAAAATTGACAAAAAAGTCATATTTTTAAGATCTGATGGAGGAGGAGAGTTTAGTTATGATGATTTAACTTTTTTGTGAGAAACATGGCATTAAAATACATCTATATACCTCTAGAACACTATAGAAGAATGGTATAGTAGAAAAAATGAACTGAAGATTGTAAGAAGAAAAAAGGACAATGATCAAAGAAGCAAGCTTATAGGAGGATTATTGCAGATAATAAAGACACACCACAATATAAACAATTAACAAAGTACTTTTTTTGGAGGGGATATTGAAAGACATTATATGAGTTATGACATGGAAGGGCTCCTACACAATAATACTTCATAAATTTTAGAAGTAATTGCTACATTCGAAGACATGAAGATAATCTTGGAAAGTTTGATAGAAGAGTTGATGAAGGCATATTTTGGGGATATTCTTATAGAAGTAAAGCGTATCAGTATTACAACAAGAGACTAAACATGATAATTGAAAGTACAAATTTGAAAGTTGATGAATATTTCCAAAGAAATATGGAAAGGCATATTGAATATGAATTATATGACTGTGAGGACAATATAAAATAAGAGAAGAAAGAATAAGAAGAGACAAAGAAGGCTTTCACATCTACAACTAAAACCTCAAGGTATGTACATAGAAATCATTCTTAAAATCAAATTATTGGAGATATGAATAATTAAATTATCACAAGAAGTAAAGAAGCTTAAGAACATGTATCATTGTGTTTACTCTTAGAGACTAAACCAAATAATTTGGAAGAAGCGTGCAATGATCATAATTGGGTGAAGGAAATGGAATAAGAGTTGGATCAGATAGAGAAAAGTCAGACTTGGGAAATTTTTCCCAAACTAGAAGACAAAAATATGATTGGAACAAAGTCAATTTTCTAGAACAACCTAGATGAAAATGGAAAGGTAGTGAGAAACATGACAAGACTAGTTTGCAGGGAATATAGTAGGATTGAAGGTATTGATTTTGATGAAACATATGCCCATATTTCTTGAATGGAATCAATACAAATATTGTTATCTTTTGAAACTTTTAAAGAATTCAAAGGTAATCAAATGGATGTAAAATTGATATTATTTAATAGAGAGTTGAAGGAAGAAGTCTACAGTGGACAAACATAGGGATTAAAGTTTGAAAATCTTTTAGATGTTGTTTTTAGGTTAAATAAATCATTGTATGGATATAAACAAGCACCTAGGACCTGGTGTGGAAGATTAAACAAGTATCTCATTGGAAAATAATTGCAAAAGGGATCGACTGATAGTAACTTATACTATAGAGTTTACTCTGATCAAATCTTGATTGTTGTAGTTATGTTCATGACATAATTTTTTGAGGAGATTATGACTTGTGCTGAAGATTTGCAGCAAAAACACAAAAGGAATTCAATATGTTTGTGATGGATGAGTTGATTTTTTCCTTGGATTACACGTAAGTAGAAACAGTAAAGGAATTTTCATTTCTCAGTCCAAGTATACCAGAAAATTATTGAAGAAGTTTGGATTGGATAATTCTAACACGGTTTATATATAAATATTATTAATAGATGTAAGTTGACAAAATAAGATGATTTATCTAAATCTTATGTGAGTAAGTATATGTCAATGGTTGGAGAACAGTTATATTTGACTACTACTAGACCATATTTATGTATGTTGTTTGTTTAGTAGCCATATTTCAGCAAGAACAGAAAGAATCACATGTTGTTGTGGTAAAGAGAATCTTCATATTTTTGGAGGGTATAGAATATTTTGGATTATGGTATCCAAATGATTCAGAATTCACATTGACAAGTTATACGAATATTGATTGGGTAGGATGTGTTGATAACAAGAAGAGTACAAGTGGTGAAGCTTATTTCATCATCTCTAGGTTTGTTGCATGGTCAAGTAAGAAGAAGGATTATGTATCATTATCTACTTTTGAAGATGAGTAAATTACATAATCTTCATGTTGCAATCAAGTATTATAGATGAAACAAATGCTAAAGAATATTAGCATAATATTAGATGAATAAATTCAAATATGTGTGATAATACCAGTGCTCTAAATATTTCAAATAATTTTCTACAACACTCCAGAACAAAACATATATCCATAAGATATCATTTCTTGATAGAGACAGTATTGGACAATGAGGTCAGACTTGAATATGTACCTACAAAGTAGAAGATTGTCGATTTATTTACAAAACCATTGTGTAAGGATACTTTTGAGTATCTTCGGCAGTAGTAAGGGTGCTCCCCTTCTTAATGTGTAATAAATACATCGATATATGCATTGGTCATGGATATTATATGCCCATTCTCTTCTAGATTAGTGCTTGATAGATTCCTCTCAGGGTAGTAGAGTAAGTTTTTTAAAGGGGATATTTTCCCTTTGTAATTGTTGTCAAAGTGGGAGAAGAATAAAAGTTTTAATGCTGATATTATTTGATTTAGATTTTTTTTTTTTGATTGATGAATGTTTTCATCAATGACAAATGGGAAGATTGTTGAATTGCGACATTGATGTTGTCATTGTTATTGTCATTAATTTTTTTCATTGATTTCAATATATGCTAGTTGTTTGGATGAGGATTTGACGCTTTGGTGATCCAGATTAACATGTTTTGGATGATGTGATGAGTTGATCTATCTTTGGTCATGATAATTTTGGTCCCATTCATATTTCAACATAATCTGGTACACTTCTTTGGGTTGTGACTGATCTGGAAACTGGTTAATGTGCTTTGGAACACTATTTTCATTCTAGCATGTATATCTTATTCTTTGATTCTAGATATTACAGTGCATCTGTAGTGTGTTGATTTGAGAAAGGAGGTTCTATGTAGTCCACATTTTATTCCTTACCACCACGAGAATGTTTTTTGGTTACTTATTTCAAAGTGTGTTAGGCGAACTTAGATGTTTATGATGGCATGAAATGGTATAAGAAAGAAATGATTTTTCTTAATTCTAGGGTGTGTATATGTGATGGATGCGAATCTAATAAGGAAAGATTTGTAATTTTTATAAGAATGAAAAAGAGTGAAACCTATTGCGGATAGACTGATTCTTCTAGTATTATTTCTTGTGATAGTTATTTGATTGGTGGATTCCTTTTATTATTCTTATTTATAAGGCAACGAGCCTTCTTCTATTGGAAATGCACCTTATTATTTTTCGGTAGTGAGCCCTACTAACAGTGAGCCTTACATACAATGAGTAAATTGATAGTGAGCGTTTGTTAAAATCACTTTAATTGGTGTCACCTTAACCGGTGTTTATATTCATGAGAATTAGCTTCTCTATGGTTTTTCCCATCTCTAATTTCTATGTAAATTTTTGTGTTCATGGTGCATGGTTTTTATGTTCTTTTATGTTCATATCTATTTTAACTATCTGATTGATTAAATATTGCTTCAAATTAATTAAGGATAATTAGAAATGTTACTCCATATGAGTTTAAAGGTTTTCATTAGTATTCAAGTATGCAAATTTCTAGTTGGTAAAAGAGTCACAGACAAACTAGTCGGTAATGATCACCGAGTAGCAGAGTTAACAGAGTGCAGAGTTAACTAAGTGTAGTGATCACTGACTAATAGAGTTACCGAGCATCGAGAAGTATACATCGAGCACCGAGATACACTGAGCACTGAGAGACAATATTTACTGATTAAACCAACAGTTACATAAAAAATTTTAAAGGCACATCAATCTAGGTAACAAATTTTTTCCATGTTGTGTAATAGTTTATAATGATTGAGGAGGACATTAATTATGAATGTAATCATTAATTATTTATGTTTCATATATATAGATGATCAAGGTAAATTTTTTACACCATTTATCTTAGGTTTTCTAAGATACTGTAAAACCTTAATTATGTCAAGAGGTTTGTTATATGTAAGGATAAGATGTCATTTTCACAAGTATGATGAGTGAAATATGATCAAGTAGTTGCTGCACCAAGCACATCAGAAGATCAGACAAGGGTTTTAGCACAAGGATTTCATTGAAGCATTTAGTTTTTAGAATGGAGACAAGGCTACCAAACAGTACAGAAGGTATTATCAGTCACACCAAGGTGATAATTTTATTGTACTTAAAGGATCTTTTATCCATAATATTCAGATTGTGTTTGTTCAGATCACAATTTTTTACTCTCTAACAATTGTAATAGACCCCAAAATCTCTTAACAGAGTAGACTTAACCGTCTTTGCCTAAATCTCTTAATAGAGTGCACACATACATTGTGTTGCAAAATCCTCGCATGAGGTAGATCTAATCAATCTTATTGTTACTCCTAATAGAATAAGGTTATTAGAAGTGATCAATATTTGTAAGCTCTAATGGGCTACTTTATTACTGTAGTAGTTAATCTTTGTGGGTCTCATCCACACCATAGCTTTTACCTTCTAAAAGGGGTTTTCTGTGATACCAAAATACATATGTTATGTGTACTTAAGTTTCATGAATGTTTTATTATTTTGATTACATGAATTTACATTTCATCAATGACAATGCATTAATGGTGAAAGAAAACTACACAATTGGTTATTACAGTTTATGATTACAAAGATTTATTTGAAAAGTTTTTAAGGGTATTGATTCACCCCTCCCTTCTCAGTACACACCTTTCTATCATTCCAACAATTGGTATCAGAGCTAGTTCTCTTATTTATAAATTTTAATCAGTGAACAAAAAAATATTACAATGGAAGGGTATAAGCTTGACAAAACTATTGAGAATCAGAAATTGCAGTTGCAAATCTACATTGAAAAATACAAAGAAGCAAAGGAGTAACT
Organism: Thuja plicata; assembly: GCA_018584345.1. Taxonomy (NCBI): domain Eukaryota; kingdom Viridiplantae; phylum Streptophyta; class Pinopsida; order Cupressales; family Cupressaceae; genus Thuja; species Thuja plicata. The sequence continues at coordinate 70,503 of MU226850.1, forward strand.
AAAGGAGATGTTAGTTAAGAGAAAATATATGGAATATTTTCTGTAATGAGAGTGATTATCAAGAAGAAGATATAAATGACCCATTTGATACATCTAGGTCTAAATATTGTAGCATATCTGATGCATTTGAAAGAATGATATCAAAGCTATCAAAAAGAAGTCAATAACTTACTGAACAAGTGAAAGCACTGCAAATTGGTAAAGATACATATATGGTTAGAATGGTTGAAGTCTTGAACGATGCAAATAAAGTTGAATAAGAAAGATGCTTGGCTATACAATTGTCTTAGAAACACATAGCAGTGGAATGCTACTTCTAGATTGGACACCCTAAATGGCTGCTAAGTAGATTATTTAGTTTCATTTAATTATTGACTAGGGATGTAAACTTGGAATGGTATTTGCAAAGTATATGCTTCAAACCTTCTTGATTCTCATGGCTAATCCTATGGAATTGTAATACATTAAGCTTCAAGAATGATTACTATCTCAAGTAAATGTGTTTAGTCTAAGAAAATAGTAATCACAAATAGGGGTTAATCTACTCGCCTATGCTACAGGAACAGTCCACCATTTCTATTACCAGTGGCTGTAGGAATAACAGAGTTCTATTTACCTCTTAATGAACAAGAAAATCACTTCTAATATAATAAGGTGATTTACTCACCAAGTGGGCCCCCTTGGATGAGTGAATATAAATGCAATCAAGATAAGATACTGAAACTCAAATTATGCACTCTATTTATTCATGGAGAAAATGTACGTGGAAAGTAAAACAGTATTATAATGTCAACTTCTACTCAAGAAATTATATCAACTAACTCGACTCCCATGAGTTATAAAAGTTGGCTTATTTAAAGAGAAACTACACTACTCCCTAAATCTAGGATCACTCAATTAATGAGGATCACTAATGGATACAAAGTGCTCATAACATAAAATATCGAACAACAAGAGTAAGTCTTCAAATTTCCCATAGAATATAGCATGCGGTGGTTCTAGATCTGCATGTTGTGTTACTCAGGAACTAAATTGACTTTTTCCTCTACGAAATTCTTGTGGCACACCCTTCTTCAACCGCTTACTTAATTCCTTTGATATTATGTGTGTGCATAAATGTTGTCACACTTCTATGAATCCTTACATGCAAGGAAACTCAAGAATGAGCCCTCACAAATCGATCCATAGCTCTCTAGTCATGGATGTGTAAAAATGTAAAATGAAGGCCCTCAGATTGACCTAGTTGTGTCTATTGCAAATAAACCATGAAATGAGAGATTCAAATGCATCGAAATGAAATCTAATCTATATGATTGCAATGCATAAAAGGAAAATTAATCTAAATGATAACAATGCATATTAATCTATGAAAGGAGATGCAAATGCAAGATTAATCTATGAAAATAAACATGAATCTAATCTACATGAGTAGTCATGAATGCAAGAAAGAATGAGACAAGAAGAGAGAAGTTGCAATATCCAAGCTCAAATGCTCAAATGCTCCTCCAAAATTGCTCTCCAAACCTGCA
>MU226850.1:98357-118279 GCA_018584345.1 Thuja plicata
GAGTCCCATTTTTTGAAAATTGCCAAATAAAATATTTATTATTCCCATAATTAACGATAGATTAGCCAATAAAATAAATATATTTTCAAACTACACATAAAAATTGCCTCATATATTACATATTTTCTCCACATTAATTTATAATTCGCCACTGCAAATATTTTTTTTACCTTCACAAGACAATAATTCGCCTCATATATTACATATTTTACCCACATTAATTTATAATTCGCCACTACAAATATTTTTTTTACCTTCACAAGACAATAATTCGCCAGGATTTTATGGAATTTTCATTCGAGAGGGACAAAATCGCCTACGAATTTATATTTTTTTCTTAATTTGAAAAAAAACTTCGCCATCATCATTAAAAAATTTCCCCTAAATTAATGTATGATTCGCCAGGATTTTACACTTTTTCCTAGGAGGGGATTTCTTAAAGTTATCCCTGGTCTTAACCTATTTACCTCTGTGATCTTGTCATGATGCAACTTTATTTCATTTGCATTAGAGGTTAAACTTTGTGCACTTGCTGTCAGATCTGAATCTAATTGGGACAAATTTTCACCATTCTCTTTTGTGAAATTTTCAAGTGTGCACATTTTTTGAACTAAGGTAATAGCTTCTGTAATCATTGGTTCTAATTGACTTGCTAATTCAGAGAGATTTACCTTGTTTTCTGCCACTTCTTGGCTTATCTTCTCAACTAGTTTGAGTTGATACTTCTTCTCTGCCCATTCTTCTATTGCCTGCTCTGTATCTACACTTTGAGTGGTGATGGCATTGATAAGAACTGCAATTTTTTCTTCAATTTCTCTTCTTAGCTTTGCTTCATTGCTCAAAAATTGTGGGTGCAAAATGAGTTCTTCCCTCACACTTTTATAACTTATTGTTCCCTAAGTGGTCATTAATGCTCAACAACTCATCGATGTACAAAGAGTGAGTATGTCGGTTGAGGCATAAATAACATTGTCAGTGTAGGCGCAAAGTTTCAGGATAGCTAGCAGATTTGGTGATTTCACCGATGATTGTCAATAAGATGGCGATGACAACCTCTATCGGCTCAAAGATCACTGATGTCTATCAGTTACACTTAGTGACTTGGCTTTTGTGTAATGCCCGATACATTTTGGTAACTAGTGTCAACTTTACTGTGTGTGTTCACCGATGCTTATTGGTACCCATTTACCAATGGAATTTATTTTTCAATAATATTACACATAACAATATAGTGCATCTTCAATAATGCTACTTTTGTCAATATGATCAATCTGTAATGGAATTGACACATAATATAACTTGTTATAATGCAGTTCCATACTTACTTGTGCAACTTAGTTGGGAATAGTGATGCCACTAGATCCATTGGATAGGGTGTCATCATTTGCATTTCTTGTTCCAGCACCTTCAATTTTTTTAGCTTTTCTCCACATCTTTTTTCTCATCTTCTTGATGTCATCAATGGTGTTTGCATTGGGATAAGTGCTTATTTCTGTCAGTCAGACTTTGCAATATTTTATCACATGTCCAACCTTATGACAATGTAAACATGCCATACCTAGATTGGTCCATCTTCTTGGTCTTCTATTCCATTTGCTCCTACAGTTGGCAGAAATATGACCATACCTTCCACATGCTGTGTAGTTTACCCATGTGTTATAGTCCCAAACATATGAGTTACCAATTCTTATTGGTTTATAGCCATTATCAGGTTCTTTTGGTTTCCATACTTTCTTGTTCTTTTTCCAGCACTCCTGATGTGTATGTCCATTCATTTTGCAGGTAGGATAGTACTTTTCCATGTAGGTTTCCTTCTTTGGATTTTTCACCTTGGATCTGCATTCATGTGCCTTGTGTCCTTTCTTGTGACATTTATAACAATTACCAATGAAAGTAGATTGTGATTGAGAAATACCTTTCATATTGTTTCTGCAAATGTTTGAGGTGTGGCCTAGTTTTCCACAGTGATTGCATGACAACTTCTTGGTTCTTGGAGTTATATAAGCATTTCTTTGATCAGATTGATTAGATGATTCTCCATTGTCGGCGTACCCTAGACTTGTGTAGTTGTTGACTCTTCTTTGTCCATCAAGAAAATCATCCATTCTTTTATTTCTATCTTTTGCTTTCTTGATTAATTCATTGTGTTGATTTTGAATTCTGACTTCATGCTTTAGCTTTTCATTTTCTTCTCTTAGCTCATTGATGATCTGTATTCTTTCAATGAGTTCAGTATTTAATTTGTTTACCTCTTGACTCATAAGAATAATCTGATTGGTAATCTCATGGTGATGATCAGTTATTCCTTGAATCTTTGATTCTTTTTCTTGTAGCTTCTCTTTGATTTTCCTCCTATCATCAATAGCCAATTTTCTCTCTAATTCATCTTTTCTCAAATTATTCATGACATCAATCATTTTTACCATCTGAATCTCTTGACTGATTTGCAACATCTTGATTTTCTCTGTCAGATGTAGATTGACCTCTTGTAGACTTATGATCTCTTCTACTAATGTTTCTGATGCTTTGCTTGGTGTTGATTCAGTTGAGTTGAAGTAATATGGGATCTCCTCTTCTTGATAATCTTTTTCATTAAGCCTAGTTGCCATAATCTTTCTTTCATCAAGCAACTTTCTCATGCTTACTCTCACCTCTTTGTAGTGCTCATAGTAAATCTGAATTTGTACTACTCATTCTCAATAGTCTTGTCCAGTCTATACTTTTCATTGTCTTGATCTTTTCTCTTAAGTCTTTAAGCTTTTCAAGAGATAAAATTAGCTCTGATACCAATTGTTTGAATTACTAGAATGATGTATTGAGAGGGGAGGGGTGACTCAGTACCTCTAAAGATTTTATGTGATCAGCCCATTAACCTTTGTGTCATTAGACTTGTATATTCGCCTATATCTATCTGTTCATCTTTCTTTATGTATTTGAAATCATAACATAAGTTCTTTACATGAGTAAACATTCAAGAAACATACATGAAAGTAAATAACACATAACATAAAATATGATATCATAGAAAACTCCTGTTAGGAAGTAAAAGAATTCGGTGGGGATGTCACCCATAAAACTTCAGTATCTGCAGATAAGAAGGGAGCCAGTTAAGGATTACAATTTGATCACTTCTGATGATCTACCTTGTTAGGAGTATTAGAGTGGAGACTTGTTAGGATCTACTTCATTTGAAGCTTTAGCAACACCATTAGGTGTAAACTCAGTTAAGAGATTTGTCAAGAACTGTTAAGTCCACCTTCTACTAAAGGATTTCTCATGTGATGCACTTTTTAGAATGAAACTAAATTATAAATGTTGATGTGATAGTATATGAAATATCTAATTGCTGATAATAGATCCTATAAAGCTTACAATGTATATGTAATCACCTTGAGTGATTGAATAATACCTTGTCTCTGCTTGTCGATAGTCTTGTCTGTGTTCTTGAGAACTGATATGATCTATTTCTGAACTTTGCATAAATTCACTTCCACTGCTTAGGTGCTCTTTGTGGCTACAATAAATTTTTAACTCTTTTTTTACTATTACAAATGATTGAAGATCTATATATACTAGTTTCTAGGTCCATTCTTGATTCAGGATTTTCACGTTAACTCTAGATTCAAGGTTTACAACTTGACCTTGATCTTTAGTTAGTTATGTTTTAGATCCATTAGGATTCTTTAAAATGTTTACAATATACTTTATTGACCCTCAAGTAATGATTTAAAACAAATTTAAACTCTATAATTAGAATTACAATGTTTTATCTAATGTGGAAAGTTAGATCCACTTTTTGTGGGTTCTGTAACTGACTGTGGGTTCTGATGCTAGGGCTTCTCTGTCAGTTTGTCAAGTTTCTTTAATTCTTTTCTTTGTTGGGCTTCTACTCCATTGGTGTCCCTATATTGAACTATTCGTCAGGTTCCTTGCCTTTTCTGCTTTGTTGGCAATGTTCATAAAACTATACCATCGGCGATGTTCTGAAAACTGTTTCATTTGTGATGTCCTTTATGCTTTGCCATCAGTTTAACACTTGAATGTGTTCATCGGGCAATTCTATACTTAGCATTTTCATGACAAGAATTGTCATCTCATTGGGTATGTAGTGTACTGTCTGTCAGGTATGCCTATACAGATGACCTTTATCATGTCATCATCATCTTTATGTAAGGTAGGCCAATAATAACCAGTTGTCAACACCTTGTATGTTTTCTTTTTCTTGCAAAATGGCCACCACAAGGCTCATCATGACAAGCCCGAAGGATTTCATAGGTCTCATCTTTGTGAACACATCTGCAGGTGACTTGATTAGGACCTGTATAGAACATAAATCTAGAGATCCATGAAAAGTTGAAGCTTTTCTCAACCAGCAGTCGGCGTTCACATGGTGAAAAATGAGGTGGTGTTTTTCCTGTAGCAAGGTAGTTGGCGATGTTAGCATACCACAGATTGTAAGTTGAAACAGAGAATAGGTTCTTATCCGGGAAGTTGTCATCAATTGTTGCAAGATCATTGAGGAACTTGTAATATAGAAAGGAAATCAACCACCACATTAGCTTTTCCTAGTTTATCAATGATAGTTATATCAAACTCCTCCATGAGGAGTAACCAGTGGGCTAACCTACCAGAGATGGTGGGTTTGTTCATCAAGTATATGATTGCTGAATGATCAGTATAAACAAATACTTCATAACTAGTTATGTAATGTTTGAATTTATTTAGTGCATAGATTACAGCAAGTAGTTCCTTTTCAGTAATAGTATAATTTAGTTCAACACCTTGCATATTCTTTCTTATATAATAAATCGCATGCTCAACTATACCTTCTTTTTTTCCTAGCACTACCCCAATGGCATAGCCAGATGCATCGATGTGGATATGAAAGGGAAGCTTCCAGTTAGGTCCTCTAATAATAGGGGTCTTTGTCAACACATCTTTCAACTACTGAAATGATAGTTCACAATCAGCTGTCCACTCAAATTCTACTTCTTTCTTCAAAAAATTGTATAATGGGGTGGCAAGTTGGCTGAAGTTCTTAATAAATCTCATGTAGTAACCGACATGACCAAGAAAGCTCTGGACATCCTTCTGCTTGGCTGGAGTGGGAAGTGTAATGATGACTACAATCTTTGGAAGATCAACCTGGATACCAAATGAGGAGAGGTAATGCCCTAGGACAACTCCCTCCTCCATCATCATATAATACTTTTCACTATTAAGTGAGAGGTTGTAGTCCTAGCATCTTTTAAGAAATTTTCCCAAATTATCATGAGCCTCTTCGAATGTAGTTCCATATGCAGTGAGATCATCCATGTATATTTCAATATAATCAGCAGCAATGTCAGAGAAAATACTTATTACTGCCCTCTGAAAAGTAGTAGGTACATTACATAATCCAAGTGGCAATATAGAATAAGAAAATGTTCCCCATGGACAGGTGAACATTGTTTTATCCTAGTCTTATGGTGATATATGGATCTGGTTGTAGCCACTGAAACCATCCAGGAATGAAAAACACTTCTTACCAGCAAGGTTGTCAAGTACTTGGTTAATGAAGGGAAATGGAAAGTGATCTTTCTTGGTGGATTTATTAAGCTCCCTATAGTCCACACAAAATTGCCATTTTCCACCTATCTTTGGGACAATTACAAGAGGGGAGACCCACTGGCTGTCAGAAATAGGATATATAAAGGAGTTTCTAAAATCACTAGACCCTCACCAATATATACTTATCAAAATGAGGAATACTAAGGCTACCACCGACACCCTAGCACTGAGACAAAGGAAAAGGTATGTTAGAGAAAAATATGACAAGGATGAATATGATGATAACATGGATCAATTCAAGGTTGTAAGGAATAAGGTACCACTGACTATTGATGAAGTAGTACAAATAATAAGGTCAACTAGAAGGTTAGGACATCCGAAGCTACAAACTTATACAAACTTGACAACTGAGAATCAGGATAAATTGGAAGATGCAATTATAGGTATGATGATTAATTTTAGAAAAGTTCCTGTAGAATTTGCTACATACATACCATAAGAACTTTATGACAATATATCAGCTAGATGGACTTATGCATTAACAATAGAGAAATAGATGATTGAGCCAGCACTCACTGTACTTAAGGCTGAATACACAGTTGAACAAATTCATGACACAATGAAAATGTATTCCAAACAATTTCCAAAGCAATACATAGCCTTCAATATAATTGAAGGGAAATTGAAAGAGGTTGGTGAAGATAGTACTATGATTTGGAAAAATATGTTAATTCCAACCAAAAAAACATAGGACATTGCATCCACAATCGATACCAAGGGACATCGATTGAGTACTAAGACAACTAATGTTGAAGATGCAACTGTTCATAATGTCTTGGATGGTATTCCTGAGCTACTGAAAAATCTTGGACAGATGAACATCATTATTATCGTCATAACTAAAGGAGATCCTGATGATGCAGCAAAGGAACATGAAGTTATCACCAGAGCTACCGAGCACCTGAAAGGACAAGATACAACCACGGTCACCCGAGCTATTGTACCAAGTAATCTGCCCATACCGGTTCAATTAATTGTTATTGAAGATGAAGAATCAAAGGTTACACCCAAATAGGTCATAGATACACAAGAAGACAAGGGTGAAGAAGGTAAATAGACTAAGAAAAGTGGAGATTGACAACAGTGTGATGAACTAAAAGATACAACTGATGTGAAAGAAAAAGGTTGAAGGCAACACAGACACAATGGTAGACACTTCTACTACCAACACAAGGTCCATAATTGAGCTGCCACAACAACTAGTCCTCACAACCATTGATCCACCAAAGCCAAGTACCGAGCACAAGGACCAACTTTTATTAATACAATCTCTTACCTATAGTTCACATGAGAAGAAGAGGAAGAAGAAAAGAAAGAAAAGGAGAAAGGGTCAAGTTACACTTGATGAAATGATTGACATATCTAAATGTTTCCTGAGGACATTTCATCTTGAATCACTTAAGAAATATGGAGGACTATGCACCTAGAAAGAAGGACAAGAACAACTGAGGTTAGAACACAATATATCACAGGTGTTAGAAGTAGCTAAGGAGATCTTAATGCAAGTTGTTCCTGATACATATATTGATGAATCTGCCCCAATAATGGATCAAATCACACTGCTTACCAAGATAATCAATGACCCTAACCATGATGGCGAGCTACTGGTAGAAGAAAGAGAAGAAAAGAAGATTCAGTACAAGCTTACTGAAAAGATTAGCCAAGCAGTGGTAGTTAACAAGGTAACACTCTTAGAATTTGTAACAATATTACAAACTTTTATTACTCAATCCATTACAATTCTATAGAATTTATGCACAATCGATCACTTCACTACCGAGATTAGTGAAAAGATAAAGAAATTAGGTAATGATCTAAAAGATAGTGCAAATTGTCTCACAACTGAGCAACATGATTTTCAAGTGTATTATTCAAAGGTTATTCACACACAACGGTTGAGACTAGAATTGAAGAAGGAAGAGAACATGATAAAAGAAGAGGTAACCAAGCTTCAGGCCATGTTACTACTGCATTTAACAGTGATGAAAAAACATATGATAGAGGAAAAATATTTTATTGTCACCCATGAACTATCAGTAATCGAAAACATCTATGATATGCATGCTCATTTGAACTTGGAAGAGTTAACCCTTGAGCACTCAAAATAATAATGCAAGAAACTAATGGAAAATCTCCATAAGACCTATCCCAAAATTTTAAAAAAGTTGTAAGTTATTTAATTTTGTCATTAATTTCAAAAAAGGGGGAACCATATGTATACTATAGCTATGCATACCGAGAGCATGTAGAAAGGGGGTGTTAATAAGTATGATGTATTGTGTATACTACATATATAAGTTTTTGATACTAATACCAAAGGGGGAGAATGTTACTCCATATGAGTTTAAAGGTTGTCATTAGTATTCAAGTATGCAAATTTCCTGTCGATAACATAGTCATAGACATAATACGGTTAATGATCAATGAGCATAAGAGTTAACCAAGTGTAGAGTTAACCGAGTGCAGTGATCACTGAGTAACAGACTTATCAAGCACCAAGAAGTATACAGCAAGCAATGAGATACATTAAGCATAGAGAGATATTATTTACTAAGTAAACCAATAGTTACATGAAAGTTTGTAAAGGCACATCAATCTAGGTAACAAATTTTTGCCAACCTGGATAACAATTTACAATGATTGAGGAGGACTTTCATTATGAATGCAATCCTTAATTGTTTATGTCTCATATGTATAGATGATCAAGGTAAATTATGTACACCATTGATCTTAGGTTTTCTATGTTTTTTTAAAACCCTAATTAGGTCAAGAGGTTTGATATATGTAAGGATAAGATGTCATTTTCACAAGTATGATGATCGAACTATGATCAAGTAGCCGCTAGACCAAGAACATCAGAAGATCAGAGAAGGGTTTTAGCACAAGGATTTCATCGAAGCATTCAATTTTCAGAACAAAGACAAGGTTACCGAATAGTACAAAAGGTATTATCAGTCACAACAAGGTGATAATTTTATTGTACTTAAAGGATCTGTTATCCACAATATTCAGATTGTATTTGTTAGGATCACTATTTTCTTACTCTCTAAAAATTGTAACTGACCCCAAAATATCTTAACAGAGTAGACTTAACCGTCTTTGCCTTAATCTCTTAACAGAGTGCACACATATATTGCGTTGCAAAATCCTCACATGAGGTAGATCTAATAAATATTATTGTTACTCCTAGTAATTTAAGGTTACTAGAAATGATCAATCTCTGTAAGCTCTAACATGCTACTTTATTACTACAGTAGTGAACCTTTGTGGGTCTCATCCCCACCGCAGTTTTTACCTTCTAACAGGGGTATTCTAGGATACCAAAATACATGTTTTATGTGTACTTAAGTTTCATGAATGTTTTATTATTTTGATTACATGCATTTACATTTCAGTAATGACATTACATGTATGGTCAAAGCAAACTACACAGTCGGTTATTACAGTTTATGATTACAAAGATTTAGTTGTAAAGTTTTTATTGGTACTGATTCACCGCTCCTCTATCTGTAGACACATTTCTATCATTCTAACAAGGTAGATATTTTTGTGATAACTGATTCACCCCCCTTTTTAGTTATCCATACTATTCAAAACTAAAAGTTCTAACAAGCCCTACCATATTGGAAATGCAATCTTAATCTCGTATTTTCTTCTATTACATCTTCTCCATAGACAATTTAATGATTCTTGTTTAATCTATATAGTTCTCTTGTTATAATAATGAAATCTTATATTTGTTACGGCTAGAATGGTATCATAAATTAATTGTTATCATTACTTTTAAATAATTGTAGATCAACTTGTTTCTTTATGCCTATTTAATATATGCATTTTCAATCCAACTCTGAATATTTATAGGAATTAAATTATTCCTTTCATTAATATAGTTAAGTATTGGATGTTCATACTCTATGTTAATAGAAAACTAGATAATATGTATAATAATAATGATTAACACTTGAAAGTAAGTTAAATACAAACACCTCTAATGGATTTTATTACATGTTCAAGGTTTAATTCACATCCCTAGACATTATTGTATATTCACATTCAAATTGTTGAATTCCACTTACAAATAAATTAGAACTAATGATAGCATTTTTCTTAGTCATCAGAAGAAGATCCAATAGCTTCACAAAATAATTCAGAACATCTAGATACAATTTTTTCACAATAAAAAAATGAACCATCCCATTTAGTTTCTTCATATTTAATATCAACAATTTCATTGTTAAACTAAATTGTTGAAATTCAAATGTTTGTATATTTACCGATTTATTATAAAAAAAATCTAAAAGAAATTCATTAAATTAAAATCATATTTACCATGTCCAATATAAATCTCACCTGATCCACATCATCTTTGTTAATTTTTTAGAAAAATCAAAATTTAACATTTCATCACCTCTACGTACCCACTTTCTCCCATCAATTCTCTAATTTTGAATTATCATTAATAAATATTTTCATTCTTGAAATGAAATTTTTTATAATTCTCTAATTTTTATTTTCAATGTCATAATAAAATGAGCTTCATGAACAAGTTTAGTATATTCAAAAGGAGATGTTGGAATATAAACTTTATTATAGGGAAATCACCTCAAATTTCAAAGGTAATTGATATTTAATTATTTATTCTACATAATCTAACTCTCAAAAATTGAATCAATCTAACAAAACTTGAGAAAAATGTATTTAAAATTTAAAATACACCCAATCATGGAAATAGAAATGTATATATTTTAGGAAAATACAATTATCTATGTAATTTGCATAAAGTTGTTCAACAATTCTAACCTATAATTAGAATGCAATTTTTTTTTGTTGCAAACAAATACCCTCTACCTCAATGTTACCAAATTATTTATAAAAACCTCTTCAACTAGAACAAAACCATTTCTCCCTAGATGCGTGCAACACAATACATTTTATAATTTAAATATGCATATTTGGAAAATACATTTTGCACTCTTTCATTTCTACTCCAAAAGTTTCATAAAAGTTGTACAATCATTTGTCTTCATTTCTTTGTGTCTTAACTACAATTTGTAAATATAATTCGTACAAATATATACAACATTCTACTTAAATATTATTTCAATCAATTCAAATTATTTCTTCAATTTTTACAAAAATTGTACATTCTCTCTATGTAAATAAACTATACATATCATAATGTTGGTTCCATTACATTCACAACAAATAAATTAAATAGACAACATTTCCATTTTCACTAATCTTGCAAGCTATAACTCAAACCCCACTATTACAAAGCTTACACCTTAGAATATACCATAAATTAAGAATTTCATTAGAAAAAAAACAATCAAAACAAGTGTTCCTAACACCAACAAAAGATACTTATCTACCTAAAAACCATTTCTAAAATTGTACACGACAAAAAAATTATTAAAAATAAAAAGTTTCATAAAATAAATCAATAATTTCTAATTAGTAGACTCGCGAATATGAAAACCATATTATCATGGAAAGAACCTTCAATAAAATGTCAACTTCTCCATGTTACTACATAATTTCTTGACAAACACCCTCACCATTGTTACACCATAAAATCATCACAACTTCCAACTGTTCCTTCACTTTTTCCCCTGCCTCCACCAACAACTAACTATACAACCTAGTGCTAGGATCATGATTCTTGCATCCCTTATTAACTATCTTAAGGATTCCTCAACATACATGAAATTTATAGTTAAGGAATAGTATGATTTATCTTTCATGTTGAAATAAAGTTTGGTCACGTCTTCATCTCCTTTCATTAGTAATAAAAATCTTTAGAAAAAATTAGATAAAATGTATTTTAGTATTTCAGTTTTAGAACTAGTTTAAAAAATAGGTTTGGATAAGAATGTGAATTTTTATTTTGAAATGCCTAGTAGACCATTTGGGTAGACAACGTAATCCATATTTTCTTGGGGATTCTTTTATGAAAAATATTTAGTAGCAAGAAAAGACATAGGGAAGCATGTTTGGAGTTACATAGATTAGAATAATTATAATAACAATAATAAATTTGTAAAGTCCAATTTATATAATTTAATTGCATTATTTTTGGTATCAAATTAAAATAAGGTAAAGTAAAAACGATGACCAAAAGAATAAATATTTTTTACTCAAATATACAATAAAATAATCTTCTTAGGAAATTGTTTTATTATATCACCAAGTTTTGGGTGACTTTAACTGTTTAAGTCTTGGTGTTGACTTATAAAATAGAGTGCACAATATCCATCATACATAAAAGCCAAAAGGGGAAACTAAAAAGGATTCCTCAATAAGTATTTTAAAATTGAAGATATCAATCTACCTTAAGACAACCTAAAACCTAAGTGTGTGTGGAATATGTTTTACTACACGTGAATGCATAAATTTTCCCTCACCTCCAAGGCGAAGTGCTTAGCACAATAATTATGCTCAAAATATTGGTAAGTTAACACGTAGGTGAGTCACGTGAAATATTGCACTAAGAGAAGTGACTGCTTCAAAAAAAAAGTTGAGTTCTATCGAATAACTTGAGGAAGACATTAGATGTCATGAATTGCTTCATAATTTACGTAAACAAATAAATATTGGGTAGTGCATTATCCTAAATGCACCATAGTGTTTCCAATTAGGGGTATTATGTAGATCTTACAATGAGTTAATACTAGCAAGGGACAATGTATCTTTAGAAATTAGTGTGGCTAAGATGAAATAAACCACACATAAGGAAACCATAGCTTTTTATTGAAATAAATTATTGATATGGGTATTGTGTAGATCTTACAATGAGTTAATACTAGCAACGGACAATGTATCTTTAGAAATTAGTGTGGCTAAGATGGAATGAACCACACATAAGGAAACCATATCTTTTTATTGAAAGAAATTGTTGATATTGGAATTGTTGTGGTTTCCATTAATTGAATAATCCCTTCACAAAATACACCTTGAAACTTATCGATTCATGATTTGGTTTAGAAATGAAAATGTTTGCACAAGATTATTATGGAGCAATTTAACTTACTTAAAGAAACTAACAAAATGGTTTCCTTGGTAATTCAAGAGTTCATGGATATTGGATTTTAACTAAGGAGGAAGGACAAGTCGGGAAGTGCTTTGCTCGAGGAATTAAAGACAAATTTACAAAGTAATTTTGATAGGTTGAATGATTTCAAGGCCTTGGGAGACAATCAACATGATGGGTTGGAATGGATAGACGCATTTCATATCTCGTGTGTCAACCATCATAAAATGTTCATTTCTAAAGATCATGAAATCAAGAATAGAAAATCTTTCTAGGCTATGAGAAGTAAAAGTGTGGTCATTTACAATGATGGTGATAATGTAGTTGTCATCAAAGAATTGTATTATTATAAGGCACAACAAACTAAATAGGATCCTACTCAACTAGAAAATACAAATGTGGCATTATAATTTTTCATATTTTTTTCTGTAGTTTATAATGCAACTTGTTATATATTTTGTTCTGATAAAATTTATTACTTTTTCTGGTAATAGAAGAATGGTTAGAAAAAAGGCTTTAAATATGTGAATTTTTGATATGGGAAAGGATCAACAATTCTGGATCGCTTTTATTCTTTCTAATGGGGAGCTCTAACCACAAGATAACTCTTTCTCTAAGACCTTGATTTTCTCTTCCTAGGGTATCTTTCTCTACCCTATCTAGAGGACAACTCTATGATCCCCTGCTTCTCTTAGAAATCACCACCAACTTCAATTCACTCTGCTATCACTCTCAATCCAACAATGCACCCATAGACTCCATTGAGCCACCTTACTCCCAATCTTGTCTTGATAATAAGAATGGGAACCATGAACATTCCTAGGTCACTTTCAACCTACTTTGATCCACTTCAATGAATGCTTTCAAAGGTTTCTAGTCAAGTTTATACTTTTCAAGATTTTAGGCCTTGTAGCATTTTTGGCCTAATTAGCCCTCCTAAACACTGAAATGTTGGATTTATTGAAAAATATCCTGAATAACCCTCTAAACTAATTATGGATTCTTCATAGGTCCAACCTAAGCTCTAGGATTTTCTAGGTTTCAGACCCCCACCCTATTCGTACATAGGACTTTCTCCTAACCCCTATTTTTAAGGGCTTTAGACGCATGTTCACCAGTCTGAGTTCTATGATTTCACAAAGTGATTCAATAAACTCTACTAACCTTTTCCCTACATTCATTTAAAAAGGATACATACCCCTACATTGTCCCTACATTGATTGGTTCCAATCAATCCAATTAGCAAGCTTTCTTGCTACTGTTTTGCACAAGCCTCTAACCAAAATGCCTCTGCACTCGCATAGGGATTGATGGAAAAATTAGTTCAGGCTGCACACAAAAACTCCACAGAACATATTTACACTATATACAAGGTCCCCTAATTTATTCCCAGTGACCATAGTTTTCCAACCATGGGAACTCAAGTGGGACTCATATTTATAAAGACTGATCCAAAACAAGATAGTGAACCAGTAAAGCAAAAAGAATTTACAAAATGATAACCAAAAGTTCCCAACTACCAAATTAGCTCTATAAATAAAATCCCCTTGACAAAACACAAAGTCTCAATGCATTAATTCATTCCATTCAATCCGTTAAAGTTCTGGATGATGGCTCTGTCACAAAATAGAGTCAAATTCTTTGCTTCTCAACACACAGTCAGTACACTAACACAACCAACCCTGAGATTAGGGTTTTTTTAACCTTATATATTTTATCCCTTTGTTTTTAGACCCTAAGTTTTGGATTTGGGCACCATTAAATCCCTTTCCTAGTTTTTAGGAAATGTTGTCATGACAACTTTGCAAAGTTGTAAAGTTGTCATGAGCAGCTTTTACAACTTTTGCCACTTTTCCATTCAACTACTCTCAATGGTTCAATTTGACCCTAAACCACTACATAATACCTTTAAACACTTAAAAATATTAAAATCACAAGTGCCACTCCATTTTGGAGTCTTGTTCAAACTTTGAGCCTTTGTTGACTTTCCTAGGACTTTGACACTATAGCCTAATTGATCACACCAAACACTAGACTCTAAACACTCTTACTGCTAAACACACACCAAAACAAAATTTGGACTTTATATTTAGTCCTTATTACCTTGGTGGTTGGATAAACCAACCTACAAGTCAAAATGTTTGAAGATCTTCATAAGACCTTAAGGTGCTCCTGCACCATCCTCCCCCTGCAACAAGAAGATCAAGTTACCTATGTTGTGATGAACTCCTTGCTGATTCCATGTTTCTTAAAGTCAATCTCTATTATCCATGTAGCCTCTAAATTAGATAATTTCTCCCATTTGACTAGATTCTCCATATAAGTCTTACTCCTAGTCTTCTTCTTCACTCTTGAACCCAGAATTATCTCCACTTGTGGCTTAATCTAATTAGGTACTAGGAGTTCTTCCACATCCTTAATCATGTATGTAACTTATCCACATCTATATCTGGACCCTTTTATTGAATCAAGTCCTTCACATTGAAAATTGTAGAAATAGACTTCTCTTTGGGTACATCTATCTTGTAGGCATTGGAGTCATACTTAGCTAACAGTTTGCATGGTCCAATCCTCTTCATCTATAGTTTACTTGGTATACCCTTTTGTAGCTTAGCCTTGTTCAAGAATACCATCACCAAGTCTCCTAGCTGAAATTGTAAGTCTCTTCTCGCTTCATCCTTCTTAGCTTTCAACTTTTGATTAGCTTCAATTAATGTCTTTTTCACTTGCTCATGGACCTCTCTCATTGATTGAGAAAAATCATCTTCATGACCACTGATTCCTTCATAACCCTTTAGGTCTCTAAGCTCAAGAACACCTCTGTGATGTACTCCATATATGATTTCAAATGGACTCTTACCAGTAGTCTAATCTGTGTTATCATTATAGGCAAATTCTTCCTGTGGGATGATTTGTTCCCATCCTTTCCCATATTCCTTGGTTAAACATCTCAACAAGTTGCCAAGAACCCTACTTATTAACTCTATTTGACCATCTGTTTGAGGATGATATGCAGAACTATGAGACAAATTTATTCCTAGCATTTTCCATAGGGTCTTCCAAAAGTGCCCCATAAACTTCACATCCCTGTCTGCAACTATTCTCATTTGGAAGCCATGTATCTGTACTATCTCCTTAAAGAAAAGGTGGTCAATGTGACTGGCATCATGTGTTGTTTTACATGGGATGAAATTACTCATCTTGCTAAATCTATCCACTACCACAAACACACTATCCAAACTAGTTGGTGTCCTAGGTAGTCCCACTATGAAATCCATACTTATGCACTCCCATGGTCTATTGGGATGAGAAATGGTTGATAAAGACCTCCATTTGATGATTTCCCCTTTTTCTTCTGACATACTCCACATTTCTCAACATACCTCCTTATATCTTTTTGCATTTTAGGCCACCAATATAATATCTCCACTAGGTCTAGGGTCTTATTTAACCCAAAGTGTCCACTCAAACTTCCATTGTGCTTCTCTTGGATGAGGTTATCCATCATGGAACCCCTTGGAACACATAGTTTCTTCCCTCTAAAAAATAAACCATTCTGCAAGGTATAGTCTGCATATTCACTATGAAAGTGATTTTCAAAATTAGTACACACCTTATAAATCTTAGAGAAATCTGAATCTCCTTCATAGAGATCCTTGATCCTTCAACTCGTGTACTCTACAACTATATCTCCTAGATGGTAAGAAACCTCCTACTAAGGGAATCTGGTACCTTCTTATTTACCCCCTTCTTTTGCTTGATAGTAAAAGCGTATGATTGCAGAAACTCCATCCACTTTATATTCCTCAAACTAAGCTTCTCCTTTGTATTTATGTAGCTTAATGCCTTGTTATAAGTGTATACCACAAATTCCTTTGGAAACAAGTAGTGCCTTCACTTATTAAGAGCACCAAAGCTCTAGATCATAGTATGAGTATCTAGACTTTGCTTCATTAAGCCTTTCACTAAAGAAGACTACTAGTCTTCCTTCTTGACCTAGGAATGCACCCACTATTATGTTGCTAGGATCACATTCCACAATAAATAACTTATCAAAACTTGGCGAAACCAGTATTCATTGGATGGCTACTCCTTTATTTAATCTCTCAAATCCTTCATTGACTTCCTTGGTCCATACAAACTTTGTCTTGACTCCACCTTTAATGGTATCTAGGAAAGTTGCACAAATTTCACTGAATCTCCTCACAAACCTCCTATATAATTGGACTAACCTATTGAAGCTTCTCACTTAAGTCCCTATCTTAGGAGTAATCCAACTTAATATGGCTTCCAATTTTCTCTTGTCCATCTTCAAGTCACCTTGGGATACTATAAAACCTAGGTACAATAGTTCTTGTTTCATAAACTCACTCTTTTTAAGAATTATGGCGAGCTTCTCCTCTTGAAACCTTTTCAACACAAGTTCTAGGTGCTTTATGTGCTCCTCTTTTGTTTTTATAAAGATGAAGATATCATCTTTGTATACTACCACAAATACCCCTATATAATATTTTATTACTTCATTCATAACCCTCATAAAAGTACTTGATACATTTGTAAGCCCAAATGGCATTACTAACAACTCATAGAATCCCTCTGTCATTTTCAAATCTGACTTCCACTCATTACCCTCTTTCATTCTAATCTAATAGTATCCAATTTTCAATTCAATCTTTGAGAAGTACTTAGCACCCCCGAAGAAATCCATCAAATCTTCTATTCTATTCTAGGAAATATATATCCAATAGTTATCCTATTTATTTCCTTAGAGTCATTACACATTCTCCACTTACCTCCCTTTTTAAGAGCCAATAACACTGGGATAGCACATGGGCTTATGCTCTTTCTAATTATTCCTTGGTCCAATAGCTCTTGAACTTTCCTTGGAATCTCTTTGTTCTACTCTGGCATCATTTTGTATGCAGACTTATTTGGCAATGATGCCCATGGCACAAGGTCAATTTTATGACTGATTTCTCTTTTTGGTGGTAATGTTGCTAGAGTCCGTTCACATATGATGTCTTGGAACTGATATAACAACTGCTTCACTTCTATAGGCATAGGTGTCTATTTTGGTGTCTCTTCCTCTTTTGGCTTTACCAAGATTGCATAGCTAATTCCTTCTTCCTCCTTCATGTGCTTGAGGAATTATTTCCCACTCATTATTAGGGAATTGGGGTCCATCTTCTCCACTGTTCCTTCCTCTATCAAAGACTCTATCTTATAAGTCAATCCATTTTTCTTGAATGAGTACTTATTCTCCTTTCCATGGTGAACTTCCTCCCTGTCATATTGCCATGGTCTTCCAAGCAACAGATGGCACGCATCCATTGGTAGTACATCACAAAGCATCTTTTCTTGATACTTGACAATAGTAAAGTCAACCCACACTTGTTCATTAACCAATATATTTGTATCATCTTAAAATTGAATCACTTCCATGATAAGAATGTTTACCCCTCGTTAGGGGATGTTTTTTACCACCATCATACTGTCCCCTCATTTCTACATCATCTCTTGCCTCAGTGCCTGTTTATGACCTTGATTAGGCCTCTCTGGGCGCGTTCTATCCCACCTGCCACTTCTTCCAAGGGTTCTGACCCCCTGGGTCAAGGTCAACCTTGACCTTGACCTAGGTCAGGGCCAACCTCAACCTTGACCTAGGTCAGGGCAGAGCTTGACCTTGACCTGGGTCCTCCTCTCAAAACTGGACGCTTGTCGGCTTCCGGACGTAATAAAAAAATCATTTTTCCCACTTCCGGGTCGACTATTTTGGGTTCTGAAGTGGAAAATCCTAAATTTTATTTAATATAGGTCCTCTTCTAGGGGCATGAGTCTAATTGGAATTTAATTCTCCTATGTCGGCCTCTCTAGAATATTGTGCCCTAGTTTCATATAAAAGGAAGCCTTTCTCTCTCTTTTTTTGTAAGTCTTCTAAGTGCAAAAAAAGCTCTAACCAAGATTTTTTCAAGAAGAAAAAATTCCAAGCATCCAGTGTACTAAATGTATCCAAGATTTCAAGGTGTTCAAGTCTTCCTCTCAATCATTCAAGCTCTCCATTGATGATCAAGAATTCAAGCTTTCAAGCCTTTGAAGGGATTTGGTTCCAACATTCAAGATTCATCATTCAAACCTTAGATCTAACCATCATGGTGGTGTGACCTTCCTTCAAGATCCTTTGTGCATCCTCAAGACTAATTCATTATCCCTTCAAGGTGAATTCCAATCATACAATCATGAAGTTTTATGGTTTCTATTGATTCCTAGCTTTCATATTTTCATACTTACTTACATTTCAAAATATAATTGCATACCTATTCAATATCATAGCTTCATTGTTAGATTCAATTCTACTACTTGCTAGCATTTTATACTTTATTGATTTCAAGGTTAATTCCTAAATTGGGGTTTGACTAAGGCAAACCCCTCCCCCCCAACAAAAAAACCTCTTTTTCTTGTAGGTACAGGTTCAGGACTGCGGATTTGAACCCAGATCTGGATACCCTTTTCAGCGAACTATCGGGATTTGAAAATAGATTTTTTGTTGAGGTGGTATAGGTCAAGGTCGAGATTATTGGGTCAGGGGTGACATTTGTTGGTCAAGGTTGACCTTTTTCTGAAGATATTTTCAGATCAGAAAAATATTTATGGGGTTTGTTCATCTCTGCGTTTCGGTTCCGGATCATACTTCAGATTTTCCAGAAACTAAGTACAGACCTTAGAAAATAGCATTATTTGATTTGCAATATTTCAAGGTTAGTGTATTTATCCTATCCATTTAAATTCAAATCCTTAATCATTCTAAATCTATCACACATTTACATTCATTCACACCACATTTTAAGAGGGAAACCTAGGATCTCCTTCTTTATTATTATTTCCAATAGATTGATTCATTTATGCATTGATCCTTTTTGGGCTGATCAATTTGGATCCTTCCTTTGTGCATTTGAGAATAAAGGGGAATGTCTTATTTATCCCTCCACTCTAAAACATTAAATGTAAGGTGATAAGTGATTTGAGTATCAAAACACTCTTATTCCATCAACATAATTTTTCTCCTTTACATTTTGGTGAACCCATGATTGACAACTCTTTCTCTTTGGTGTTAGATTTGCATTTCATATTAGATATTGCATTCATAATAGAAGTAGATTTTATTTTATGCTCTTGTATTTATATTTCAAAATTCATAAAAATCACAAAATTTCTTTAAAAATACAAAAACATTTACATTTTTCATTGTGTTCAACATGTATGATTTTTGTTTTGAATACTTTGA
>MU226850.1:118329-142137 GCA_018584345.1 Thuja plicata
AAAATACAAAAACATTTACATTTTTCATTGTGTTCAACATGTATGATTTTTGTTTTGAATACTTTGATGAGACTTTTGTTGCTAAAGAGGATAGATCCCCTAATGAGGTACATGGAAGTGAGGATGAAATTTTTTCGAATAAGATCTCCATTGATCCTATTTCTATTTTATCCTCCTCTACAATATCTTCAATTGACCTTTACCATAGAAGTGAGTTAAGGTAAGGATAGATGTTACTTCTTCTCCTAATATATGTCTTTTCTTTGAACCTACTTTAGAATATAATTCTTCCCCCTTTAGGGATAAACCTTTAGGTGGTCCTACAATGTTCTTTATTGATAGGGAGGATAATCTTCCTGTTTGGGATGAACCTTTGGATTTAGATGTTGATTACTCTCTTCCTCATGAAGCCATTATGGATGATTCTACTTTTTGGGATGAACCCTTGGATAAAGACATCGATTTATCCCCTTCTTGTGAAGATGATTTTATACAAGAGGGTGATTTATTCATACAAAATGATGACTCTTTTTATAAAACACACTCCCCTTATGTGGAAATTTTAGAGAAAGATGAAAACACTATACATTTTTTACCTCCATTTGAGATTCCTTCCAGTGATGAGGCATTAGCGGAGAATGATATGAATTCCTGTAATGCTCTCCCTCTTAGTGATGATCCTACGGAGAATAAAACTTCTACCCCATCTTCTCCTAGGATGTATTCCTTTATTTTTCCTTCTTGTGAATCTACTGAACATACTAATGATGACTTAGTGATTACTGGATTTCAATTAACTTCTTTTCATATGGCTTCTTGTTATGGTCATAGTTATCATTTACTAGTTAAACAAGGATTCCATAATCAAGGATGTGCTAAGCATAAATAGAGAATTCAAATGCCCTTACAGTATGGGGGCATGAGCATTCTTATGGATTGGGATTTAATCCTCAACAACGTATCATTGTTACCAACATATCAAATAACATTTCAAAACATGATGACCCTATGAAGGAATTTGACCAAGAGGTTGTTCTGCCTAAGCTCCTTCATGTTAGGATGATTACTAGACCTAAACGCAAAAACAAACGTAGTCTGTACTTGAAGATTCTTCCTTTTTGTTTCTATCATAGATTTCATGATCACTCTAATTAATGTCATGCTTTACATCATAAAATTAGGCAGCTCATTGATAGTAAAATTATTTATATATCATCTGGAAATGAGTTATATTTCAATCCTATTTTCTCTTAATAACATTTATGTTCCTATTATGGAACTCCATATTATGTAAACAATGTTAGCCTAATCTTTGGGGGCTTTTTTTCTTGCATAGTATTATGAGCAATATAATAGGTCCTCTTTCATCCTTGTTCCCACACTTGGGGGGCAAGGATTCCATCTCCTTCTCTTATGTCTTTTCAGGATCCACTTTTCCTTGGTTAAGCAGTATCTATCTATTATGTGATATCCAATCATACATGAAAATCTTGGTTTGCATTAAGGATCTATGTCAGGTTGGTTATAACCTATTTTGTTGTTTTTGGGTTTCCATGGTTGATAAATCTCTCACCTTGGAAATAGAATAGTGTGCTATCCCTCACAAGGGTTAATTTTTCACTAGTTCTTGCATGATATGTCTTTTCAATAATAACATTTCTTGATATAATTTGATATATCCCTTGCTTTCACCCCTGGGGGGCAAGGTATTATTCTTCTTCCTCTATCTAAGGATCTACTTTCCTTAACCTAGTGGCATTTGTTTATCATATAACATTATTTTATTATAAAGATTTATGTTTTGAATATGGATACCCTCTTATTTGATAGGCGATTTTCCTAGGTCATCACCTCCTCTTTTGCAAATTATGTTATTTATAAACTCTTGCCCTGGCTTTTTGGGTTAAAGTTTTCTTCCTTCATTCCAAGATTCCTCTTCATCGCAGGGGGCTTGATGATTGAATCTTTGGTCCCTCTTTTCTTTAGAAGATGAAATTTTATCCTAAGAACTCCTCTATGGTGGGGGTCTTGTTGATAAGATATCTTCCTTGTTGAGGACCCTTTTTCAATAAGTGACATATCCATTTCATGATAATCTATGTTCTTGGATGTAAGGGTCAAGACTCTTCACTAAGAATATGGTATACATTATTGTTAAGCTAGATATCTCCTTACCTTGTGAAGTAGGTATCCTCTTTCTCTTCCTTATCCTTCCTAGTAGGTAGTCATGATAAGGAGGGGGGCATATATAGGGTCTCCTTTGTACTATATTTTACATTAATTTGCATTTTGCAACATGCTAAATCCTCAAAATGTAACACACACAAGTTGCTAAATCCTGAAGAGACACACATTTTTATTATTTTTTGCTAAATTTTTAGAAGGTAACGTACATAAGTTGCTAAATCCTCAAGTGATACACACCCTTTTAAATTTTACAATTTTCTATATCCTCAAAAGGTAACACACATAAGTTGCTAAATCTTGAAGAGATACGCACCCTCTTAAATTTTACAATATGCTAAATCCTTGGAAGGTAACACACATAAGTTGTTAAATTTTGAAAAGACACATTTTATATTCATAGTGATACAAGAATGTGGATCTATGGATATTTTCAAAAGCCGTCAGAAGATGCATTACAATTACAAGCACAGTTTGTGGGTGAACTTGTTGGGCTCTCCCTCCTTGATGATTCATAGTAAGGTGGGAATCTTACGAGGTGAGGTAATAACTTTCCCTTCTCTCTCTTTCCCTTTCATGCTAGTAGGATTAGATCATGAAGCTATGTTATCTATAGTGTTTCTCTTGTCATGCTTATGTAATCATATATGTTTCTATGATTCATTTCTCTTTATTTTTCATATCTTTTATGCATGTATGTTGAATTAGAATTCTTGGTCTAAGGAATTATGTCCTTGACTTAGTGATGTTCTACCTCATTATGATCTACCCGAGTCTTTCTTCTAACTTTACCAAAAGCATGTTCAATTTCCATACTTCTGCTAAAGTGGGGCTTAATGTATCGTCTAAAAATGGAAGCATTTCCATGATAAGAATGTTTAGCCCTCCTTAGGGGATTTTTTTGACCACCATCATACTTTCCCCTCATTTTTGCATCATCTCCTGCCTCTGTGCCTGTTTAGGACCCTGATTGGGCCTCTCCGGGCACCTTCTATCCCACCTGGCAATTCTTCAAGGGGTTCTGACCCCCTGGGTCAAGGTCAACCTCAACCTTGACCTAGGTTAGGGTCAAAATCAACCTTGACCTAGGTTAGGGTCGACCTCAACCTTGACCTGGGTCCCCCACTCAAAACTGGAAGCTTGTCGGCTTCTGGAGGTCATCAAAATTTCATTTTTCCCACTTCTGGGTCGGTTGTTTTGGGTTCCGAAGAAGAAAATCCTAAATTATATTTAATATAGGTCCTCTTCTAGGGGTACAGGTCTAATTTTAATTTAATTCTCCTATGTTTTCCTCTCTAGAATATTGTGCCCTAGTTTCATATAAAAGGAAGCCTTTCTCTCTCATTTTCTCTAAGTCTTCTAAGTGGAAGAAAAGCTCTAACCAAGATTTTGTCAAGAAGAAAAAAGTCCAAGAATCCATTGTACTACATGTTTCCAAGCTTTCAGGGTGTTCAAGTATTCATCTCAAGCATTCAAGCTCTCCATTGAAGATCAAGGATTCAAGCTTTCAAGCCTTTGAAGGGATTTGGTTCCAACATTCAAGATTCATGATTCAGACCTTAGATCTAGCCATCATGGTGGTGTGACCTTCCTTCAAGATCCTTTGTGCATCCTCAAGACTCATTCATTCTCCCTTAAAGGTGGATTCCAAGCATAAAATAATGGATTTTTATGGTTTCTATTGAGTCTTCTCTTTCATATTTGCATACTTACATTCAAAATACAATTGCATACCTATTCAATATCATAGCTTCATTGTTAGATTAATTTCTACTGCTTTCTAGCATTCTATACTTTATTGATTTCAAGGTTAATTCCTAAATTGGGGTTTGACTAAGGAAAACCCCTCCCCCCCAACAACCAAACCTCTTTTTCTTGAAGGTACAGGTTCAGGACTACGGATTTGAACCCAGATCTAGATTACCCTTTTCAGTGAACTATCGGGATCTAAAAATAGATTTTCTGTCGAGGTAGTATAGGTCAAGGTCGAGATTATTGGGTCAAGGGTGACATTTGTTGGTTACGGTCAACCTTTTTCTCAAGACAGTTTTAGATTAGAAAAATATTTTTGGGTTTTGTTTGTCTCAACGTTTCGGTTCTGAATCATACTTCAGATTTTCCAGAAACATAGTATAGACCTCAGAAAATAGCATTCTTTGATCTGTAATATTTCAAGGTTAGTGTATTTCTCCTACCCATTTCAATTCAAATCCTTAATCATTCTAAATCTATCACACATTTACATTCATTCACACCACATTTTAAGAGGGAAACCTAGGATCTCCTTTATTCTTATTTCCAATAGATTTGATTCATTTATGCATTGATCCTTTTTGTGCTGATCAATTTGGATCCTTTCTTTGTGCATTTAAGAATAAAGGGGAATGTCTTATTTATCCCACCACTCTAAAACATTAAATGCAAGGTGATAAGTGATTTGAGTATCAAAACACTCTTATTCCATCAACATCATTTTCTCCTTTACAATATTTTATCCCTTATTCAACCAAGTTACCTTGTAAGGACACACATGAGGTATCTTTACCAATTTGAGCTTACGTACTACTTCCTCTAAGATCACATTATCAGTAGATCTAAAGTCTATTATAACCCTCTATACCTTTCCAAGAATCTTGCACTTGACCCTAAAAAGAGCCTTGCTTTGCTTGTGTTCATCCCTTGTAGTTTCTTTGATTAAAATCCTCCTAAGCATGAGGTTCTCTCCCTTTTCTGAATCCAAACTTACCTCTGACTGTTTAGTCATGTCCTCTTCTTGGGCATATCCAATCTTCTTCTCACCTTGTGAAGATATTGGCTTATCTAGACACCTATAGGCATGGTGACCCAATTGGCCACCATTATAACACTTCATTGAAGAAAAATGTGAATTCCTTCCAAATCCTCCTAATCTTCCTTTTCTATTACTATGAAATCCTCTACCTCTGTTATATCCTCCCCTATTTCTTGGCTCATGGTTTGGTTCCAAAAACCTAGAGTCTCCTTGTATTTTGGTATCATATTTCCTTCCACTAGAACCACCTCTATGTCCTCTTCTAGAGTCTCTACCTCTTCCTCTTCCCCAGGATTTGGATTCTTGTTTCTTTCTAAGTTTTTCTTCAACTTTAAGGGCCATTTGGAAACACCCATGGATAGAAGTTAAAGTAAAGAGGCTCAACTCTTTGTGTATGTTCCACCTAAGCCCATTGAGATACCTAGAAACTTTAATGCTTTCTACCTCTTTCACTCTTGACCTAAGGAACTATTTTTGGAACTCTTTAGTATAGGATGCTACATCTAGATATTTTTATCTGATACTTTTTCTCCTTTTGTGTAATTGGATATCATAATCCTCTTGTAAATAGTTCTCTTTCACCTTTTCCACCATAGCTTTCCAATTGGCTATTGGTTTCTTTCCTTCCCTTTCTCTTTCTTCCTGCAAGAAATTCCACCAAGTTAATTCTTGTCCTCTTAGCCTTGATTTGGCTATCTTCACCTTTTGTGCCTCTGTGATACCATCAAATTCAAAATGGTTTTCCTTTCCATCACTAACTCTACATCTATTTTTCCAGAGAATATTGGAATGCCTTCTAGTGCTTTTCCACTTCATGCCTTGAGGGCTTTGAGGAAAGGTACCTCAGGTAATGGAGGGTCAAGTTATTGTTATGTCTCCTCTTCAACTTGACTTTTTCCCATGTCTTTATCTCCCCCTATGTGTTTTTTCATATTTCTTGCTATCTCTACAACTTTTGCTAATTTTATCTTCATCTCCTCCATAGCTTCTTCTAGAAGTCTATTCTTGACTTGTTTCTCTGAAAAGTCCCTTTCCAATTCTGCATTGGTTACCATGGTGATTTTGTTAGAGTAATTATCTATTTACACTTATTGATTAGATCACTTTGATTTAATTAATTAAGTTTTTTATTACTCTAGTTTACTTAAGCTATCTCTTAGGTGCATTATAATTAATATTCATATTAATTATTAATGTGCAACCTAGATTTTCTAGTTTTACGGTTTCGTTCACCTTTATAGGTTGAACTTTGTAGTTTCTTTTCCATTAATTTAGATTATAATTTCGCTCTCACATTTTGAGCAACTTCTGAGTTCTTCTTTTTCCTCTTTCTACTTCTCTCCTATAACAAGTTATTTGTATGCAGGTGTTCTTGGAATTCTATAGATTTGTATCTGTCAAAATCTACATGGTATCAGAGCCACACTACTGCTACCTGGTCTGGGGTTTGTGAAGCTGTGATTCAAGGGCAAAAACCACAGCTCTTCTAGGGTTTCTTCTTCATCCTGGAAGAGACACTTTTTTCTAGAGTACTTTGAGCTAAAACAGACACCACAATCATGCTCAGAAGGCCCGAGAGAGTTAATTTTCATATAAATTTCACCATTTTTGGCCACAGTAGCCTCAGGGAACATTTTTCTCTCTCCCAGGCCGTACGACTCAAATTTCGAGGTGAAATTTTTTTTAAAAAAATCAAAAAATATCATTTTTTATTGATTTTTGAGTTAAAAATAATGCCTACAATATTAAAAAAGACAGCCACCACCACGCCGCCACCAACGGCCCCGCCTCCACCTTGGCCACTCTGTTGGACCACCGCGCCGCTACCAGAGCGCCGCCTCCTGTGCGCCACCACGCAGCGGGCTCTCAGCCCCCGCGGGCCCTTCTAGCCCCCACGGGTGGTCATATCAAGGACCACGGGCTCAACTTTTAGCCCCTATGTGCTCCATATGCCCAGGGGCCCAATTCTTTCAAGCCCAAGGGGCTAGAAATTTTTTTTGGAGCCTTTTCTACCTCTCCTTGGTTTTTTGGCCATATCTTGGGCATACGATGTCCATTTTTGGAAAATGAAATATCATCGGAAAGGTGTTTCTAAGGCAGAAATGATGATGCTAGTCATGCTTGTTGATTTGGCTATTTGAGCTCTCAATTTTTGTGTTGAAGTAGAGGCTTCCATTTCTTCCCTCTCTGCATCTGGCGTCCAATTTTTGTTCTCATTTTTGGTGCTTTCTATACTTGTTTATTTGCTGTACGGGGGGATAGACTTATACATTGTGGGGGGTGCATTTTCTTTTTGTAATTTAATTCAGAAATGACCCTTCTACTTCCATCTACTTCTTCTCTCAATGTCGGACCCCTCTATGGCCCGACTGACACCACATAATTATCACACCTAGAAAGCACACATGACTAGGCTACTCATGTCACATGGCTTATGGTCATGTCTGGATGAGAACCAACCTATTCTGCAGCATCTGTTTGAGGTCCTTCAACATAGAAACAAAATGGATGAGGCCATGGGTTTGATTGCACTACACATTTCAGATAGCCTCTTGTTTCATCTGGATGGTCTGACCACTCCTCGCGCCTATTGGGGAAAGTTTGTAGATCTTTTTAGCATAGTGAATTCATTACGGGCACTTCAGCTTGATGCAGAGTTGACATCCTTGTCTCTTGATTTTTTTTCCACCATTAAGGACTTCTTGATTAAGTTCAATTCTCTCCAATCACTTTTACAGGGATGTGGGAAGACCAAATTAGATGATGAGTGTATCTTTATGATACTCTCAAAGCTTTGTGGAGAGTTCTAGATTTTCTCCTCCACTTTCTATTCCTCTATGGATGCCTTGAATCCTAGGCACAATATACCTTCCTTTGTAGCCTTTTGTGATCGATTGACTCGAGAGAAGTCAAATATTCAACAGTTGAATGATGCTTCAGGTTCTATGAGCCATGCCTTGGTTGCTTACCCATATCCACAGAAACCAGAGCCAAAATAGGTAGCTGCATCATCCACAAAATCTTGGAAGGATTCTCCTTCTCAAAATTCCTTTGGCCCACCTCCTTCACCTAAGGGGAAATTGAAGACAGACAAACCCAAGTGTACTAATTGCAATAAGTCATGATGAGTCTCAGTACTTTCAGAAGAAGGTAAATGGATGTGCCCAACAAATTGCTGATTTGACAGCTCTTCTTCATAAGAGAAACATTGATATTCCTTCTTCCTCCTCTCGCTAGTCTTCTTCATCATCATCTCAGGTAGATGGGTCAGACAATAGAAAGGGTCATACCTTATATGCATCTGCTATAGCTCCCTCTTCTAGGTGGTTGTTGGATTTCAGTGCTTCACATCATATGGCATCTTCTCGGAGTTCCTTGTCATCTTTTGTGGCCTCTCCTACCCCACATATCCTGATGGGGAATGACACTGTTATGCATGTGTGTGGTCAGGGTTTTATTGACATCGATGGTGGTGCATTTCATGATGTACTATGTGTTCCATCCTTTCCATCAAACCTTCTCTCCATTTATCATATTACTCACAGTGGGACAGAGAAGACAATTGAGTTCACTATAGATTCTGTACACATCTGGGATAGAACGACTGGCCACATTGTTGCTATAGGGACAGTTGATCATTCCTCCCACTTGTACTCCTTCTCGCATGTTGGTCCTCCATCTCTCGTGTCAGAGAATATCTCTCCCACTTCACGAGTGCCTAGTGAGAAGAAGTTGGGTCACCTGAACTTCTATGTTTCTCCTAAGATCAGTGTTGTGGCTTCTCCACCTCCTTCTCTTATTGCGCCTACCATAGTTCAACATGATTCTTCTTTAGCAGTCCCTGTTATGGTCACTACCTGCATCAAACCTTCCCCTCCAGTTGTTAAGGGCATATCCAAGGACATTCATCTCCTCCCAGCTGACAGATTCAACCCATCTATTGGCCCACCTTCATTGGGGATTCCATTCTAGGATTCTCATTCATTCTCCTTTGAGCACAAGCTCGGTCTTCTAGTTTCACCTCTCATTCAGGGGTTTCCTTGTTACTTTGTACCTTTGTTTCTTCCTATAGGGGTTCCATCATTCTGGGGGGGCTTTGGTGTCTCATCCCTCTCTCATGGGGGGGTTTTATTGTACTTATGGTTTTGAGAGAGTCTCTTGGCCATTCTTTTCTACATTTTCTTCTATCTCTTCTTGGAGTAGGGTTTTTCCCATGTGGTTTTCTTTATTTCTCCACTTTATAGAGATTTGGTTGTGCTTGGGTACCTGATCAGGCCTTGTTGTCGGGACCCCTTTTTCCTTCTTTCATAGCTATGCTAGGTTAGCTTACCTCCTGAGCTTTGCTTAAGGGGGGTGTTATAGTAATTATCTATTTATACTTATTAATTAGATCACTTTGATTTAATTAATTAAGTTGTTTATTACTCTAGTTTACTTAAGCTATCTCTTAGGTACATTGTAATTAATATTTATATTAATTATTAATGTGCAACCTAGCTTTTCTAGTTTTAGGGTTTCGCTCACCTTTATAGGTTGAACTTTGTAGTTTCTTTTCCATTAATTCAGATTATAATTTCACTCTCACATTTTGAGCAACTTCTGAGTTCTTCTTTTTCCTCTTTATGCTTCTCTCCTGTAATAGGTTATTTGCATGCAGGTGTTCTTGGCATTCTGTGGATTTGTATCTCTCAAAATATACAATTTCTCCAATGGATTCACTTCTCTCTATCATACACTATCCACTTCCCAAGCCTTTCAATGGCTTTGATACCACTTTGATGGGGATCTCTAACCACAAGAGCACTCTTTCTTTAACAAAGACCTTTATTTGGTCTTCCTAGGGTATCTTTCTCTACCCTATCTAGAGGACAACTCTATGATCCCCTACTTTCCTTAGAACTCACCACCAACTTCAATTCACTCTGCTATCCCTATCAATCCAACAATGCACCCATAGGCTCTATTGAGCCACCTTGCTGCCAATCTTCTCTTGGAAATAGGGATGGGAATCCTAACCATTCCTAGGTCACTTTCAACTTACTCTAATCCACTTGGATGGATTCTTTCAAAGGTTTCTAGTCGATTTCATACCTTTCAAGATTTTAGGCCTTGTAGCCTTTTTGGCCTAATTAGCCCTCCTAAACACTAAAATCTAGGATTTATTGCAAACTATCGTTAATAACCCTCTAAAACAATTATGGATTCTTCATAGGTCCAACCTAACCTCTAGTATTTTCTAGGTTTTAGACCCCCACCGTGTCCGTACATAGGACTTTCATCAAACCCCTATTTTTAAAGGCTTTATGAGCATGTTCACCAGTTTGAGTTCTTTGATTGCACAAAGTGTTTCAATAAACTCCAATAATGTTTTCCCTACATTAATTTAACAAGGATACATACCCCTATATTCTCCCACCATTGATTGGTTCCAACCAATCCAATTAGCAAGATTTCTTGCTAATGTTCTACACAAGCCTCCAAATAGAATGCCTCTGCACTCGCCTAGGGATTGATGAAAAAAATAGTTCCTATACACAAAATGACTCCACACACCATATTTACACTATATATAAGGTCTCCTACTTGATTCCAAGTAGCCATAGTTTTCCAACCAAGGGAACTCAAGTGGGACTCATATTTACAAAGACTGGTCGAGAACAAGACAGTGAATCAGTAAACCAAAAAGAATTTACAAAATGATAACCAAAAGTGATAAAATAGAAACTTAGTTCCAAAAAGAATAGCTACATGAAAAAACACAAATTCTTAGTGCATTAATTCATTCCATTCTATCCATTAAAGTTCTCGATGATGGCTCTGTCACAAAATAGAGTCAAATTCTTTGCTTCTCAACACATTGTCCATACACTAACACAACCAACACTGAGATTATGGTTTGTTTGACCTCATATAGGTTATCCCTTCATGTTCAGACCCTAAGGTTGGGATTTGGGCACCATTAAATCCCTTTCCTATTTTTTAGGAAATGTTGTCATCACAACTTTGCAAAGTTACAAAGTTGTCATGAGCAATTTTTACAACTTTTGCCACTTTGCCATTCCACTACTCTCAATGGTTAAATTAAACTCTAAACCTCTACATAATACCTTAAAACACTTAAAAAAATTAAAATCACAAGTGCCACTCCATTTTGGAGTATTTTTTAAACTTTGACCCTTTGTTGACTTTCCTAGGACTTTGACACTAGAGCCTAATTGATCACACCAAACACTAGTCTCTAAACACTCTTACGACTAAAAACACACCAGAACAACCTTGGGAATTTATATTTAGTCCTTATTACCTTGGTGGTTGGATAAACCAACCTACAAGACAAAATGTTTGAAGATCTTCATAAGACCTTAAGGTGCTCCTGCACCACTTTCAAACACAAATGTCAATCAATTTCAATTTGGAGGTTAGTTTAAATTTTCTAAAAAAATCAAATTTTGAGTTTTGTGTATATCTTTTTGTATGTCTAGTTCAATACCCATATTAGTTTTGGACGATTGATTTCAAACTTTGAACATAAGTTCTCTTTGTAGTGTGAGTTTTTACCTAGTTTTTTGGTTATTTTTGATAACTAGGATTGTTATACATATTCTAGGTGCTATATGAAATATATACATTTACCTTTGAATAAATATTTAATTCTGAAACCTATTTCAGTTTTGTTAGAATCATCTTTACATTATTGTTTTGTAAGAGTTACTTATTATATTTCGTAACATATTAAAATATGGTCTTTCATTATATTTTTACAAGTATGAAAATTCATTTGGGTCATTCTTTTAAGTGTAAGTTTTTAGTTTGAGTTTTGTAGCACCTCTTGAAATTTGACGATTCATTTGCGACTAGTCTCACTTTGAATATTCATTTTGGTTCATAAAATTCTTTTGATTACACTTGCACTTGTATTCACAATTTGTTCACTTTAAGTTAGTCGGCCTCTTCTAAGTGCGAGGGGGTGTGAGGGCCTTCAAAATGAACATTGGATCTCTTGGTGGAAGAGAGACACCATTTGCTTCCATACTCACTTTGAAAAAAAATTAAATCCATGTTATCCACTATCATTGTTAGCCAATCATTCCATTCTATCTCTCTATCTCTCTATGAATCTACTACATAAAAATTGTTTCAAAAAATTATATTAAAATTATTTAAAACTTAAAAGAAAATAGTTAGCATTATTACCCACTTCAGCCACTATGCCGAGGCATATGCGGCCTATATTGGAATTAAAATGGACTATCATTGTTATCCAATCATTCCATTCTATTTCTCTCTCTTTATAAATCTACTATATATAAATTGTTTTGAAGAATCTATTAATTTTTTTAAAACTTAATATAAAATAATTAGCATTATTGCCCACTTCAACCACTATGTTGAGACATATGCGGCCTATATTGGATTTAAAATAGCTAAGGATCAAGGGATGGAAATAGTTTTTATTGAATGTGATTCCCTCAATATTGTTAAAATTTTACTTTTAAAACCCCTATGAGCTAGTCAGTTAAAACAATTATAGAATATTATAACACTATGTTAAGTAGGTCTGAGGATTATTAAATTTCTCATGTCATTTGGGAAGGCAACTTTGTGGCAGATAGGATGGATAACTTGGGAGTTGTGTCTCAACACATGGAGATTTGGCATATTAATGATAATATCCTAATAGATATTCAAATTCTCATTCTAAATGATGTTGTGACATGTTAAACTGTTCTTTGTATTGGTAATGATGGTCATATACATGTGAATGGGCATCCTAACTATCGTCTCATCAATGTTGAGTTATCTGAAGTTTGTGCTGGTGTTAATTATTGGCTTTCAATATTTTTACCCTATTATTTAAAGTGTAGATGATCAATATTGTGTAGATATAATAAGGGGTGATCATAGGAGATTGGAACTTATTATTTAAGATAAGTGGCAGAAGAAGGAGGCAGTCTGGTCAGAATTGTCAGCTGGGGGCATGAATGGCTATATGGAAAATCTATATGGGGAAGATATCTAGATTAAAAAATATTTTGATGAAGGTTTGGATTAAGGCATTCTAATATTTTATGGATTGGATCTGGAAATCAATGAATATTTGATTGCTAATTTCTCGAACACCCTAGTGGAAGGAGTAAACTTCTATCATGATAGGAAGAGCGCTAATTACGTTGTGGATGTAGTTTTTGTATCAAGTAAAAGAGAGAAGATGTTCAAAATATTTGATGGGGGTTTTGACATATCTTCCCCCAAGTTCTCATGGTTGGACGTAGAAGAGTTCATTATGTGATACTTGACCCTTGATGGTAAATTTAGCAGAATTTTTAGTTACCATTTTTTGAATCCTTAAACATTTTTTTCATTGCAAGTGCATTTCATTACCATTTTATTTACTGGTATCCCAAAATCATAGCATGTATGCCCATGCGAAAATCCCTTCACCAATCTTGCAAGAAGGCTTAATTTTTGTCATAATGGAATACACTCAAGCCCTCCACATTGAGAGGAATTTTACCACTAAAATGGACATTGAGTTTGAAAAGAATGTAAGGGTCTATTATTTTAAGGGCTACTTAGACCAAGAAGAGTTTAATTTGGATGATGATAATATTTTTCATTTGAATAAAATAAAATGGCCCTCGGCTACTTCCTCTTCTCATAAAAGAGCGATTATTTTTAATAATGAGGGGTCGGACTATCTGTCGTTGGATGATATGGTTCCAGATTCCCTAAATCAAATCTCCAATAAGAGAGACAAAGGAAATGTTAGGGTTTCCATTTTAGGCAAATCAAAGGATAAGAGGGTTCCCTCTGGGTCCCTCTCAATGTAGGACAAGAGAAAACCCTCTTAGATGAAAAAGCTCAAAAAAAATTTTAATTTAGCCCCCATTTACCCTAGCCATCCATTTTAGGGTATTAAGAATCATTTTCTCATGAGAATGTGTGTGGATATCCCCTTTGAGATGGGGAAACATACCCCAATTGAGAAGGGGTCTTCTGTGTTGGAAAGTACGAACATTGGCTTGGATGTAAAAAATATTGATGGACAACCAGAGTGTTGTATTTTCATGGATTGTGGAGAAAATCAATGGACTAAAAGACATAGCCTCCCTTTCTAGTTAGAAGTTGGATATCATCATGGTTAGTACCCAAACCCTTGCCAAAGGTATCAGTGATTAGAAGGTGGACCATGAGAAGTATATTAACAGACTTTAGGACACCCTGAATAAAATCTAAGAGAAAATTATGGCAGTTGTAGTTGTGAGTAAGATTACAATGGAAAAATCTACTGAAGGCCTAGTGAAATTGAATGATCATATAGAGGTTCCACAAGCCCTTACTAAAGCTTCTCTTACTTCACCTTTAGTTAGTATCAATTTGGTCAAAAAATCTCATCTCAAGGATATGGTGTTAGTTGGGGATGCAAGTGTTGTCACCAAGAAGATGGAAAAGGTCCCTTTTGCCTACTACCAGATTGAGGAGTAAGGATAAGGTGGCTACCCTAACTGATAGTATTGTCAATAAGGTTTGAAGTATTCATGAGGAATTTATCTATAAGAATAAGAATCTATTTTTAAAAAATTGGGATGTATTGGGGAGATTTTCCCCTTTTTTTGGTACTTTTGGTTAGTGTTTATTTAGCATGCATGACTTTTAGCATAAATTTTCTAACATCTCTTAGACGGTTTCTCAAACCCTCAATTTCCTCCTTCAACTGAAACATGGTTTTTTGGAGATCAGTAATATGGTGTTTAAACTTACCCACAATGCCACCAAAGAAGACATTGTCTTTCTTAACCTCTTCCACATCATCGTTACTTCTGTTTAGTTTTATTTTAGTGCCCTTTTTCTACAAGACTCCACCGAGACCTCTTCTCTTTTCAGAATATTATTGATAGCCTTTTCCCCTCTCTCTTTAGCCATTCTGTTAGAGCTGGGATTCTGAGATAGTAAGGTGTCAACATGTCCCTCAGAAATAGGATTAAGGACAATATTTTTGGATTTTTGTTAGGGCAGATGTCAGGGGCCTCTAGGGTCCTCTCTCTTTTTTTATCCACCAGAGATTCCAAGGTGGGGTAAGCTTCAGAAGAGTAAGAGATCAAGGAAGGTTTTTTATTGTATTGTTTTCCCTTTGAACCAAAGGGAGAGGGGAGGAGACTATTATCCTGATATCTAGAAGGTGAGGGGTTGGGTTTTTGTTGGATGTTAGTAAGCAAAAAAATGGTCACTGGTGGGCAAAGGGCATGGTGGAAATTGTAGAGCCAAAACATTAACCCTTGGTGCAATGTGATTGGAATTTTTCCACGGTTTTAGCTTCCACCACATAAAAAACATTACTATCCATATAGCGTAGTAAAATGAATAGAATGGAAATTAAATCATTAAATCCTTGTGCCTAAGAGGATTCAGGAAAGGAAGATGATAGTAGTTAAAAACACCATACCAGCACTCCAGTGTGAAATACCTTATGATTATCTTATACATCTTAGGCATTAATTCTGAGAGGTCTTCCATGCTTTAGCTACCTTTTTTGTGGATAGGTTTCTCCTTGGGGCCACAGAAGAACTGGCCAACCCCACCTAGTCAGGGTTTTCATTGGTCTTGTTCCATTTACGACCAGTGGTGGGAAGTCCAGTGGCTTTTCCAATAAAATCTTCATTGATTTCAAACAAATGACATTCACCATGACTATTATATCATTCCAAGATGCCACAAATGAGTGGGATATCATCTCATCATAACCACTCATATTCTCCATGAAGGAGGGAATACCTCCTTCCTTGCATAAATACATCACCATAGGGTTGCTAGTGAATTCCTCCTCAATTTTGTCAGGCTCAATTCTATCCATGTCACCACCCATATTAAAACCAATTCTAAACCCAAGAACCATCTAGAGAAGGTAAGACATACCCAAATATTTTCAAAACAATTCCAGTGTAGAGTAGAAAATCCCCAGTTCTCGGCTAACAAAACATAGAATCTTAGTAAAGAAGTAATCCGCCTATAATTATTGTATTAATTTAAATAGTA
Source organism: Thuja plicata (assembly GCA_018584345.1). Classification (NCBI taxonomy): domain Eukaryota; kingdom Viridiplantae; phylum Streptophyta; class Pinopsida; order Cupressales; family Cupressaceae; genus Thuja; species Thuja plicata. The sequence continues at coordinate 134,339 of MU226850.1, forward strand.
ATTGAAATGCATACCAATTACACATCTAAGAAACATAGGCATATCTGGATGTGAGAAATTTTCTATGAGTTGTAATTTTTATCATGGAAATCTAAACCAAATCTAAGGAAAACTAACACATTAAGCAAATTCCAAAAAATTAACTTAATGATATGACAACAATTTTAAATTTTGGAATGGACCCTTCGATCTTAGGTAATGCCACATACTCCTTAATAAGATCAAACATTCCTTGAAATTTGGAATGTTGCATAATAAACAATGATTGTAGGTCCTACTCATCCTTCTTGTGAGCATAAGATCCCCATCTTTGGCTAGATGGTAGAGGTCAAAGTCGTTGAATTCAAAATTCAAAATTTTGGTGGTGAAAAGGAGGGGGATGGTGGTCACATCCACGTCAAGCCAAGGCCAACCATAGAAATGGATTTTATCCATCATTGTGAGTCCCATTGGCAGCACTCTCTTCCTTCTTAAACAAATCTTGAGAAGACATACGGAGCTAATTGTTAGCCCTCTAGTATCATAATCTATCCGAAAAGAGACCAACAAAAGACATGGAATCCGTCCTAGAATTCCCTTCCCTATAGATATGTCTTATCTTGACCTCCTCAAGGCTATCTAGGAGAACAAGGAAATCACTTAAAATAGTGTCCACTTTCCACCTGGAACCTTGGATTTACATTTCACAGCCTTAATAATGGTTTTGGATTCCCCCTCAATCTCAAGATTTCTTCTTCCAATTGATGTGGCAATTTTAAGTACCCATAGAAGGGTCATACCTTCAACTTGGCTAACAATATGGTTTACAAGAGGACCAACAAAGTATCTTTTAAGTGCCCATTATAATCATGAATAATGCCCCCACCCTACTGGCCCCCACATCTCACAACCCCATCAAAATTGAGCTTGTCCCAAAGAGGTTTGGTGGGGACCATTTGGTTTCCTATCTATTGAGAAGCGTGGTGTTGTCGAGTCTGTCAAATCCTATGGAAATACTCTAGTTTCTGGATATGTGGAAATCAACATAACTAGGGGTGGTTTGGGCTCTTCCATCAAGAAACTAAAAGGTTTTCTAGAAGAAGCTTAGAGCCAAAGTAAAAGAACTCAACAGGGGAAAACCCATTGTCATTGAATATTTTTCTATTGTGTTCCTTCCAGATACTCCAATATAAGTGGGGGGATTTTTTTTGAAAGGAGATGGAGAAATGAGTTTTGGGTGGGGGATTTCTAGTTAGTGGCCAATTATTGGATATCCTAGTTAGTCACCCAAGAAAGGTTGAGTTTGGGGATGGCTAGTTGCGAGACTGCCTAGGAGAACTCACAATTTAGGAATAGATGGTTAATGATTTCCTCTTCCTTTTTGTAGAGGATACACCTATTGGCCATGCTAATTCCCCTTTTGTTTAGGTTATCCAAAGTTATGGATTTTCCATGAAGCACAACCCACCAAAAGAAGTTCACTTTGGGAATTAAGCGGGAGCTCCACACGTTTTTCCAACAATTTAGGTCAGAAACCTCCTTGATCAATGAGGTATAAGCCAATTTGACCGTGAAATCACCATTGTGAGTGTGAGAAAAAAGGATTCTATCAGGGCAGTCGAACAAGGGAATTCAAGATGTTTGCATCAGATTCATGAGATTAATGGAAAGAACAGTGAGATCAAACCTATCATCCAATAGGGGTAGAATGTCAATCCGCTACACATTGCTAATGAAGTTAGCCACCAAGTTTCTCACGTGAAGAGTGAGGATATTCTTGTGCTCGAAGAAAATACTGGAGACTACGATAAGGTCACCTAGAACCAATCATCCTCTCAGAGCCTGATGTCCCTACCATTGCTATCCTGCCAAGTGAATCCCTTCTCTAGAGTGCTCTGACATTTGAGAATGCTATTTAACATCTTTGAGCCCTAAGGATGTTCATGCTCAGTGTATAGTTTGCAGAAGTGGGCCCAGTTAAGATATTTATCTTTCATAAGTTTGTAGAAGTCAGAAAAACCTATGATTGTAGTCTAGGCCACCTTTGTCAACATAGCTTTATTTAGGTTTTTTTTTCATAACCCAAGGCGACCAAGAGACTTGGGTAAGAATACCTTGTCCCAAAATACCAAGGGGAGTCTCTTTTTTTCCTCACAACTAAACCAGAGGAAGGTATGTTGGGTTTTCTCAATTTTTTCAGCTATGGCTCTGGATATTTTTTAGATGGAGAGAAAATAAAATGGGATTCCCTGGAGAGAAGCGAAGAGCAATTACAGTTTCCCAGCACTACAGAGGAGTTTTCATTTCCATCAAACAAGCTTCCTTTAGGTATGCTCAAGGATAGAGTTCCAAAAGTCATCATTAACATGTTTAATCATCAGAGTGAGACCCAAATAGGTTTCTAGTAGTGTAGCCAACTTGCATCTAAGAATGTCCATAATTTTCCCCTGTATCAACTAATTAGTATAAAAGAAAATGATCATGATTTTATGATAATTAATGTGTTGAATAGAGGAAGAGGCATAGTCATCAAGAAGGTTCTTCCACACCCTTGCCTAAATAACCAAAGAGGTACCAAATTGAAAGGTTTCATTGAAAAATAGTTGTGGAACCAACGGGGGAGGGTTGTGGCAGGCTTAATTCCCTGAATTCTGACATTCTTGACCAAGTGCATCATATTTCACCCAAAAAATTTGGAGAATAGGATGAAGAGGAAGGGGAGAAAGGATCCCCTATCTCAGCCTTTTAGCCACAGGAGACTTGTGTCCAGGCTTTCCATTCATGAGAACCAAGAATCTTATAGTCTCAACACATTCCTTAATAATATTGATGAAGGACTGATTAAACCCAAACACAGAGAGCACCTTGTAAACAAAGAGCCAGTTGAATTTTTCATAGGATTTAAAGATATCAAGCTTGAGAGCCATCCCTGCAGCTTTACTATAGTCTATGGAATGAATAATTTCATGAGTTATGATAGTTGTATCCATAATTTTTTGGCCCGGAACAAACCCCTTCTGGTTAGGGATGATAATCTTATCAAGCAGGGGTTTGATTCTATTAACCTGATCTTAGAGAGGATTTTGTAGAAGGTTTTTCATTGACTTATGGGACTGAAATCCTCCATAGAAATAGGGTCCTTAGTTTTGGGAACCAAGACAGTGTAGGTATCATTGAGCTGTCATAAGAGCTTTCTCATTGTGATTAAATATTTAGCTCCCGAAATCATGTCAGCGCCCAAAATATCCCATAATTTATGAAAAAATAATGCGGGGAATCTATCTAGGTCAGGGGTTTTGTAGGCACCCATGGAAAAAATTTCAATTTTGACCTCAGAATTAGAGACCAAGGAGAGGACAAGGTCATTGTTGGCATTAGTCACAACCCTTGGGAGGTGGGAGAGGAGTTATTCTTGTAGGTCCTCCACATTCTCAAATTTCATCTTAGAAAAGAGGAGAGCGAAGTAATCAGTATCCATAGTTTCTAAATGAGTGGTATCAGAGACCACCGACCCCGCACTGTCCCTGAGGGTGCATATATAATTCCTTTTCTTATGCTTCTAGGTAGATCTATGGAAGGAAGAAGTGTTGTGATCTCCCTCCTCAAGCCACTAGACACATGATCTCTACTTCCAAAATAATTCCTCATTGGCCAAGATCTATTTCTAGTTATTCCTAGAAGCTTCCTCATCATTCTAAAAGTCTGGGGAGAGGTTAGATCCTTCTTGGTTTTAAAGGTATCCGCAAAGTTGGTTTTTCTCCAGCCTTTTATAGCTCTCCTAATAATCTTAATTTTTTTGTAACTCGGAACATAGAAAAGTACCTCACTAGGGTGGACCACCAATGTTAGACCTTCTCACGAAATTTAGGGTGGGATGCCCACATAATATCATATCTGAAGGGAGCAGGGCTAGGGCGATCCTTCTCGACCTAGGTAAGTGCAATAAGTTGGATTCCAATTTGGCAAAAGTATTGTGGACTTGAAAAATGCCGCTAGAAACGGGCACCCATTTTGAAAATATGGTACCCATTTTAGGCTTAGATGCCCGATCCAAAAATTAAAAAAATGTTTTCCCTTTTTTTCAAAACAAGTGCCCATTTTTTAATTTTTTAATTTTTTTCTTTAAATTATGCCTAAAAACTCATTTTTAAATGTCTATTTATTATATCTAAGAAATGGGTATGCATTTTTAAATGTGTGCCCATCTTTTAAAATTTGAATTTAAAAGCCACCCTATATATTGGATTTCAGTTCAAGATTGACTTTGTGGGATAAAGTCAATGCTTGAGCCTCAAAAATAATGGCTACGGCATTGGAATACCAGATTTCTGCCTTGCCATAATTTTTTGAAGGCCTTCCTAATCAAAATTTTTGACGAAATGAAAATTTGTTAGATATCTTACTGTCTAGATTTTAAAAATATAAATTTCATAGTGATATGATTAGTTTTACTATTTTTACAATATTTATTAATCAAAAGTGGTACCTACACTTAAAATTTTTTGTTGTTACATTTTTTGTGAAAATAAATTATATAACATCAATCTAAATATAATTTCCTTGAAGATAATTTTTTTTTTTAAATGTGAACTTTTCATCAAATTATGGTGGTCGTACACTAGAGGTTTCAAAAAAATATTTTACAGTCAATTAAACATTAATTAAAAAATATTCAATTAAAAAAAAGAAAATAATATTCTCATCAATATTGTGTGTCTTAGGTATCTTTCCCCAGAAGGATTAAAAAAAATCATTTATTTAGGTCAAAATATGATGTGCGAACACATGTTTGGTATGGTTCTGAAACAAGCATTTTGAAAAAGTAGTTTTTAAACATGCCTACTAAACAAAAATTTCTACCATGTGGGTATTACTATAAATTATATATTTTAAAAGTAGACTCTGAGCACTACATTTTATATTAGCGAAGTGTTTTTAGATTCAATCTCTAAGTGCCACAAATTTTGACATCAACTGACAAACAATTTGAAAAATAGGAAAAACACTTCCTCGTTTTTGCCAAAAAGTGGGACTCAACAAGAGCCAAAGAGGAAGTAGCTCCCAAGTCCCAGGAGGAGGAAACCAAGAACTGGTCAAGAAAGACTTGGATGAGGTGAGGGCCCTTCCTGTTATTGGAAAAAGTTAAGGAGTTACCCATTATTTCCATATCATATATGTCATTGTTGCTAATGAAGCTAGAAAAGTCTCCCATGCTATCAATGCAGTCGATCAACCCTCCAAGTTTTTTAGAGTTGAATGGGAGGGAGTTGAAATCGCCCGCCACCATAATTTTGGAGTCTTTAAGGGTGATGAAACATGATCATAGCTCACCCGACACTACTCTCCTCCCAGGGTGAGTGTTGGGGGCATACACATTAAAGTTGGGTCATTGTTCAGCCTTACTAGTGAAAGTAACCACAAGGTAGTTATAGGAGAGAATAAGGGCATCCCTCGTAACATGAAGGGGTTCCATAGACTGGAAATACCCCCTACACCTCTGATGTCTCAGAGTAGAAGAAAAGGGCCTCCAACCATTAGCTCCCCACAAAAATCTCAAAATTAGTATAAATCATTTTTACCCCTTGCAGCAATATCTAATGTCCACCCTATAGTCATTAATATATTGTCTAATATTGTATTCTTTTTGAGGGATGTTAAGGCCCTTAATATTCTTGGAACTAAAAATTATTTCTTACCTTTTTGTCTTAGGTCAAGGATGAGCTACCTACGTGCAAGAATTTCCCTTGCGACATTTTTTTGTCTTCTACACCTTTGCCTTAGCACCAACATCCATCTTATTGATCCTATCTATTCTCTTTTGATTTTCCTAGTCAGTCTCCTAATCAGCCAGCATGCCCAATGTCTTAGGTGTTAGGATGGGGCCATGCATGGCTATCGGGGAGAAAACACCCTGTAGGGGGCACCCAACCAACACAAAAACCAATTCACCACAAGGGGAATTCGATAGAGGTATCAAGGGATATCAGCCTAGAATACCAACAACATCTGATGCCATCTCCTGTAGAGGACACATGATCTCTTCACTCGTGGTGGCCATACTAGGTGATATTTCCCCATCTTCCAGCCCAAAAGGACCCGAGGCCTCAATTGTCAAAGAAGGGGGCTTTACAAGGGCTTGTACCCCCCAGAGGGGTTTGGCTCCAAGCCCCCATATCATTTACCCCCACAGTGGCCATGTTCTTTAGCTTGAGCTCCTTCTCTTGGGGAGCCTTGTACTTTTCCATCATGTGGCATTTCAGTTACAAGTTTGGCAGAAGAGAGTATAATTCTCAAAGACTATGGCCTGAGTCCAACAACCAAGTTTGGATTTGAGGACTCCAAAGTTGGGTAGGTCTTTGTTCATCATTACATTGACAAAGAAACTAGCACAAACAAGGCGTGACTTTTTGAAAGTAACCATATCTGTCGAGATATAGTGCCCGAAAGATTCCCTAATACACGTGAAGACCTACTCATCCCAGAACTCAAGGGGGAGACCAGGTAAGCGGACCCAGACCAATGCCATTCTGCTAAGCTCAGAAGATGGATCGAAGGTTAGCTTCAACTTAGCAAGAGTGAGGAAATATTTTCCATACAACCAAGATCCCGAGAGGAGGAAAGAAACATCTTTTGAAGGAGTGAATCTTAAGAGAAACAAACCTCCCGGCATCACCTAGACCACCACGCTTCCTTTAATTTTTCATTGGGTTCCCACCCACTTCCCCACCATGTCAATGGTGGGCCAAAAGTTGAAAAATCTACCCATGATAGCTAGGTTCAAATCTTCCATGATTCTATCCACAACAAAGTCTAGGAGGGTAATTTCAGTTCCTTCCTCCATGAGAGAAAAATTGGCAAAATGGATTCCAGCTTGCCCTGGGGAGGCCCCAAAGAGGCACATTTCCAGTCAGCCTTGGGGGGCGATTTTGGAAGGGATTGTAAAGTATTTTTTGTAGAAACCTTTGCAGGCTCAACATCTCCTTCACTAGTAGCATAATCTAGATAAGGGTCACCAGATGAGGGGGAGAAATCTCCCCCACAAGAAAGACCACCACTCAAAATTTAAAAATCGTGTACCGCATGAAAAGTTATAGAGGAGAGGCCATTCAAACAAAGGAAATGTTATTTAACTTAGAATCTAGAATCACAAGATGCCAAGCTCCTTTAGAAAAAAAAATTGACAAGAACGTGATCTTCTTTGAGCGTGATTAGAAATATATTGTGTTGTGTAATTTCAGGTTGCGCGTCTACAATATTTTCCTCGAGATTTATTAAATTATTTATGAACAAAATTTTAATATTAGGATTAAGTTTTGCATTGTCTAGTTTCTTGTCACATGTAACAACTAATTTTTATGATGCTACAATAGGCTTGATTTATTTCATTGGAGTTATCTTTAATTGTAAACATTTTTATTTAGAAAACTCTAGGAAGATTTGATCATATAGTGAACAAACTGTTACTCAATAAGAAGTTATTAAAACTTATAAACCAAGTAAACTCTAATTTCATCTTAAATTATATTTTAAAATTGAATTTTGAGCTGATTTTAAATTTATTTTATAATTTAAATTTTATTTTATATAATCATATAAATAAAATCTTAATTTAACTTTCAACATGAATACTCAAGTACAATTTCATCCATTCATTAAACTTGATTTCACACACACACACACACATATGTTAGATTTAATCTTTCCTTGGTTGTTATTTTTACTAGGATAAACCAAGGTATCCTTTATATTATTCTTGTAATCTTAGATATTCCTCCTTATGAGGAATCCTACACTTGTCTCACACACTTATGATATGTGGC